>CM077150.1:225494235-225657603 GCA_039583875.1 Platanthera guangdongensis
AATCCGGTCGGAGAATGACCAGTCCCTCCTTTGTTGGGGAGATTGGTCAAAGGGGCAAGTGATGTCTCCCATGTCTGGGGAAGACCGTCTATCGAAACTGCAAGTGTATTCTGTGTGCTGTGCTTTTTATTTTGATTGCGCAGGAACGTCGGAAATTCCGCAAAAGGGGCTACTCGTCGACTATTCCCCCCCCCCCCACTCCCCATAGGTTCACCTAGCTGACACTAGTGCGACTTTTGGCACTCGCCGGGCTTGGGAACAGCTCCCTTCCCGGCATGTCTCTCCCGCTCCCTTCCATCATCACCTCCTTTCCCGGCCTTCTCCCCGGGGCATCCTCTCCTACTCGCGCCGAGACGAGTTCTTCCTGAGTCGCGAGAGCTGTCACTGGAGGCAGTGGGGTTGAACAGTCTCCCTGCCGCGAGATCCCTTGCAGTAGATCCATGATCCCCTTGATCGAAGCCATAAACCTCCGCTCTCCCTACAAATCCCCTGGTTATCCGACTCCCCTCCTTCTCCTTCTCCGTGATCTCCCGCCATGTGGTTGCTCAAGGTTCTTCTCTGAGGGCTGCGATCCACGCTCACCGCACCAAAAATGTTGAAACCAGCTTACTGGTCCCTCCTAGAGTTCGAAACAGGATGCAGCCCACACGTACTCTCCCTGCACTACCGTCCTGACGAGAGTCAGTGACCTGAAAACAGACCGAGGGGGCTCAGCTTGGAGGTCCCGCCTCTTACCCGAAGAACTGAGAGTCTTCCCCTCCCTAGCCAGTGCTGAGCTAGGTGCCTGTGGGGAAATAGTGGAAAGGTTCAACAACCCTCTCAGGCACCTTATCGGTCTATTTATAGGCCTCCGAATCTGATCTGCAAATATCAATTCTAAATCCACTTAAAAAGACCAAAACACCCTGGGCTGGGTCTGCCAATAGCCAAACTCCGCTGTTCTGGAGAGCTATATGCAGGCCTCCAGGGTGAAAATGTAAAACCATCTGGGGCACAAGGTAAATCCCCCTTGTGGGTAAAAAGGTAAAGACCATCTTTTTTCATGTGGCGAGTGGGGAGGGACCGTCAAGCTTAGGGGGATCTCGCCTGTGGGCTCATCTCGCCCGCGCCCGGAGGTCTCGCCTAGCGAGATCTCGCCTAGCGAGGTCTCGCCTAAACTCATGGGCTGCCCCTTCCTTTCGAGGGGGTTGGCCTCCCCCGTCTCGCCAGCCTTCCTTCCTTGCTTTGTCGGGCTATTCGCGAGCCCAAGGTTGTACACCTGCCATATCGATCACAGAATACTAGCAAAAGTATGAGACTACATGAAATTAGAACTCTAACACATGTCCACAATAATCACATATATAGTAAATAATCCTCCATGAAAGGTGAGTCAACAACTATAATAATAAAAGTACTGGAAATAGGGCTCATGCCCGATACATCAAGGTCCTCACTTCAAGTTACTCATCGCGGAAGTAAATCTACAACAACTACTAGCAAACGTGACTCACTGTCACAGCTGTCTGAACTCTGGTGCTAGACTGTCCCGTCTCCAAGCTTGCCGACCTCCGGGGCTGCACCTCCAAGCTGGGCTCCACGATCCCCTAAAATGATTTGGTCTGAAAACCGTTAGTCTAAAAGACTAAGTCCTATCATCCCCTACCCCTCCCCCCATGGCTCCTAGGCACCGAGCAGGGAGAAGGAAAGGAAAGGTAATGAAGGTGGAGAATAAACAAGGCAGGTGACGGTGAAACTATTCTAGCAGTTATTTATAATGTATTTACAGCTAATGAAGGAAGGTACAAGCTATTAGTAAGGTAGAAAGTAAAGCAGAGCAGTAAATATATGAAAGGTAAACTAAGAAACAAGTAACCTTAACTTATATGAATGCTCATACAAACTTATAAGTTAAGGGATCTTTTACAAGGCTCCCACCGTATAAAAAGTCCCATACCGATTTATACGTTGAGGTGTCGGTTTTCAAGCAAGTAATATATATATCCATAGTATAATAACCTTAGCTTATAAGCACGCTCATGCAAGCTTATAAACTAAGGTGTCGTTTTGCAAGGCCTATAGTATAAAATGTCTCATACCAATTTATACGATGGGTGTCAGGTTTAAATGCAATAATTTATGTTATGCTATGTTATGCCATGAATCACGCAAGTGCAACACACCCACCCGACTCTGTGCATAAAGACCTTTAGTTCACCCTTTCTGGTGCCTAACCTCCCAGGATACCTCCGTAGTGGCAAACGGAAGCGGTGGGTTGGGCCTCACCCACCTCTAAACCGGTAATTGCACTACCAGTCAGACCTATCATAAGCCTCAACGGTGGTGCACTAAGCGGAGCTCCAGCATACTCTTTGTCAGCTGGTCCTCCAGACTTAAATTAGCGAAGTGCTAAAACACACTTGCCGAGTCAACGTATTGGCGTCGGTGCATCGACCCTCCAACACCGAAGACCGACCACATTAGAATTTATGCACATGCAATCTTGATGTATGAACCACCGAGACAAGGCTTTAACCACCGAGACAAAGCTTTCCTGACTAACAAGTCCGTCACAACCAACCACCGAGCAAAAGATCCCCGGACTATCCTATCCATCACAATGATCTGTCGAGCCATCGGCTCGCCGGGCTAACCTACCCATCACCAAAACCACCGAGCCTACCGTATGTGTGAGCCAACCTAACTTCCCGAGACACCGAGGTGTATGAAAGTGAACCCCTAGTTATACTAGTTGCTCTTAAACATTGTTTTTTCTTACGGTTGAGGTTAGCCCAGGACTGCCCAAGGTATTCCTGTGAAGGGCTCTCACAGGGCACTGGGAATTACGATGGGCTGAAGCCCAAAGCTCCCTTTCGCAAGGCACTTACTGTTATTGGTTAATGCCCGATTCCCGATCCCTTTTAAATATTACTCTGGATCTAACCCATGTGTATTTTGACCCTCTCTCTCTCTCTCTCTCTTTACAGGAAAGACGATCTTTTGTCGATCCCGAGCACCCCCCAATCCCAGTTTACCCCGCATTTTCCTCATCACAACTTCCAATGATGAACTCAATCTCATTTTACCCAATCCAACTAACTATTAATGCCAACTCATATGCCCAATTCAAACGTTATCACATTTTCTTCAGTTTTACTATATGATGACCAACTCATACTATATGTTGTATATGATAGGAGGTACTTCAAATTTTCATCCATAAGCCTTAATATATTTAATGGGGGTCTATAATGACATGATTAGCCTATCTGCAGAAACTTATAATTTTCCTAATTAATTTGTATTTAATTAATTTTCCCCAAAGTTAGTCCATGGGTAATTTGAACATGAAGTATAATATATTCTCAAATAATGGCCACCCAAAAATTATGAACACTAGATAATAGAGGAATAACAGTAAATACCAAATTTCATAATTTTCCATAAATGGTTTGGCCTCTAATTAACTAATCCAATAATAAGCCATTAAGTATGGGTAAAGGGTAAAGTACTAAAGCTAATCATCAGAAAATTGTAGAAAAATTACTGAATCTCAATGATGACCAGAAAAGGCCTCTAACCAAAAAACACATTTTTATCAAGCTCTAATAGTTTCAAAAATAAATTCAATTACTTTTACATAGAAATAACAACACATGTGAACCAACCCCTACAGATAGACTTCCAAAAATTCCATAAAAATTCACAGAGCTTTAAATGTCAATAAAGGTCTTCTTACCAAAATTTTATAAGTTTCCATTGAGTAGTTTATTCATAAGAAACTTCTAAGTAGAAGGTGCAACTTGATGGGTTGTGAATGAAGTACCCCATATAATGATCAAAAATTCATATTAAAAATTTCTAAGGCTTGTTATAGTCTTTAAAAACATAGCTTGACTAAATATCATCCAAACCCAAGGTTAGGAAGTCACATAATAAAATTCTTCAACATAACTCATAATAGTCCACTTTTCAAAGGAACTCACTTGTAAACTCATCCAAACATTATGTATTATATTTCAGTGGTTAATATGATTAAGAAAATGACCTCTACCAAAATGTCATACTGTTCCAAAGTTATATGAGCCACTAGACATTCCCTAAGGTGTATGGACCCAAAAATATACCCAGTGGTTTAAGTGGTGTGTATGTGTCCAAATCCCACCATATCTCTCCCTAGGGCTTTCCACCACCCTAGGATCACATGGACTATACTCCATACAATGTCATATCACCTCATACCCTTCACAAATCCCCAAAGTTCAACCTTAGGGTTTGAACTAGGGTCCTAGGGAAAATCCACCCCAATCCACCCCAAATTCCATGTGAGGGTGTCTAGTATCATAACAAACTAGTGGCCCAAGTTTCAGCCTCTATTGAGGTGATTTGACTACTTAAACCCACAAGGAACACTTTGACCTAAAAACCCTCCTTTTGGCCAAGGCTACGGTTTACAAAAATTCCACCCAAATCATATCCAAATGAGATGAAATTTTATCCAAAGCCTTATGATGACCCTAAGGACCACTCAACAAAAATTGGGAGGGTTTGGAGGTCATTAGGTCCCCTAATTAAATTATCCTAGGACTATTAGATAATTTCAAAAACTATATAAAAAGTATCTCCAAAAAGTTTCATTTTTGGACATGAACTAGGTATTGGTAAAATTGACTCCCTGACCATATTTTAGATCATTTAGACATGTGGTGAAGTGGGGGGGCACATTTAAATCTCTGACTAGCCCTAGATATAGACCCCACCAAAATGAGTGTTGTGGTCGGACCTGAACTCCAAATAGGTTCGAACCAATTTTAAATTAAACTAGAATATTAGGGATACAACTTTCATGTAGACCACTTTTACTGTAGGGTAACATAGGTATTTTTAATAATTAGAAACATTAACTGTATAATATGTGACAGAAAATTATTTAATTGAAATCATTTAATTCCTAGGAATTTAATCAAGGTGCACGAATCTTGGCGCAGAATAGGCGGCATCCAGTCATCTTCAAGTTTCAGCCTACGACCAGGATTCCCCTAACCTGGAGCTTGTTTCATCCCCATTTCCCAGCCACCCGGCCACCTCCCTGGCCGGACACCGCCGCCACCACCTCCGTCGAGGTGGTGGCTATCGCCAGGTGGCGGCACATCCGCCGGATGGGCGGATTCCGGCGATCCCGCAAGCACATTTTTCTCGGAAAACCCAGGAAAATGATCCCCTTTGATCGGGCTCAAATGAGCCCAATTCTCATCCTAAAAGATTTCTACGATCTACCCATGGATGAAGGAGCAAGTGGGGACCTATTCGGAGGGCTGGAGGCGCGTTGATCTCTGATTTGACATGGTGGTGGTGGTGTCGATCGGGTTTCTGCAACAACACAGTCAAGTACTTCGAATCCTTCAGGTAAAGGTTGTAACCTTCTCCCCTCTGCCTAGTGATGCTTTTAAGATCCCTAATTGGGGATGTGGAAAGGTGTAAATCCAATGTCCATGAATGGCCATTAATGGTTCATTTTCGATTTTAGCCATTTGAAGGGCTAAACCACCCCATTGGTCGGCCACCTCCTGAAAACCCCTCCCCTGCTTCCAATGAGTAAAAGCCCATCAAGGTGGGGGGGGGGGGGGGGGGGTTGAAACCTCCATGTCCATAATGGCCATTAAGCTCCATTTTCTCTCCTTAAAAATTGATTAACTCCTTCCTTCTCTCTTCTAGTCATCATTCTCTAAATTTGGTGGCCCCAAAATATGTCTCTCCACTTCCTTAGATTAATGGGCCACACCACTTGGGCTTAGCCCATTTGAATTGGGATATGTTAATCTAAGTTGACCACTTTGATCAATGAGTTGACTTTGGTCAACATAACCATTTGGGTTGACCCCAAGGGGTCCTTGGTGAACTCTTGGCTTCCCCTAAGGTCTTGGAAGGGTTGTGTATGGTTGACTTGGCACCTTTTTGGTCACTTGCCCCTTAATTAGAGCACTTTGACCACTTTAGGGCTAGGGTTGACTTGGGTCAACGTAGCCTCTAAGGTTTACCCCAATGGGTCCTTGGTGACCCATTGACTTCACTTTAGGTCTAGGAAGACCTAGGTAGGGTTAGTTTGGCACATTAGGGGCACATTGCCCTTAGTTAGGGCACTTTGCCCAATTTAGACTAGGATGATCCTAGGTCAACTTGGCCACCCTAAGTTGACTACAATGGACCCTTAGGGCCTTAATGGACCTTTTAATAGGTTGGTGAGGTTGTGGTGGGGTCTTGGAGTCATGGTGAAGCCCCATGATCATCCTAACTAGTGTTTAGAACCTACTATTTGCATATCATAGTGATCTCATCTACATTCCTAGGTCCACTTGGTCTTCTTGGGCTTCCTAGGGTTTTGTCATGACCTAGTCATGACAAAACCACTCCTGGGGGTCTAGTTGTCTAAGGGATGTTATAATTAAGCCCTACAGCTCAGATCCTCACATGGATCCTACCTCAGTACCCGAACAGGGCACCTACCTCAGTGACAAATTTGTCACGTACAGCTTAGGCACAAAGTGCCCTACATTCAGCTTCAGGAAACCTGAATCCTATAGGAAATAAAACAGTAATTGAAGGAAATGAAATAACTAACTCAGAGAATTAACTCTGAGTCAACTTTGCTGAACTGAGCAGATTTCAGTTCAGATCACCTCCTGTTGAAGGAATCAACCTTCATCTACAACTATCACTTGTATACTGCTGTACTGATGAGCAGCTTCCACCTTGTTGAGAGATCAATCAGTTAAACTATTCTGTAGAGAATGGCGTTGCTGAGCTTGAAGAGCTTCAGCTATGCTACTTTGCCTTCAGGCTATCTTGGCCGGACTTTAGCTTTCAAGCTTGATCGGAAGTAAATGTACAGCCACCTCTTTTAATTTCTCTTTCTGTTCGTTTGATTCATTAAACCTAATCCTTTACAATTCCCCCTTTTATATGCGTTGATTTGAATCAACGACACTATAGTATGTGGGCCCACCAAGGATTGGTGAGTGCCAACACCATCAGAAAGTGACGAAACATCTTTCGGCACTGTAGCAGCTTTACCCCAATGGCTTCCTGCAATTTTGACATTGATGACGTTAGCAGTGATCATCAACATCTGGACTTAGAAAATTTTCCTGAATCCCAATAAGCATTGAGTGATGTTGAGACACTCAATGCCATCAGCCTTGGATTTGGGTGCTTCTGGACTTAGAACATTCCCTGGCTTTAGTCTTGAAGTTAATGTTGAATCCACATCAACTGAGCGCAACAGCTTTCAGCTGAATTATACTCTAACTCTATTGTTGAGATTGCTACACTTGTTGGTTTCTTGCTACTCCAAGAGACAAACCTTCCACCTAGAAATTGACAAGAGCCTGAAGTGCTCTTCATGTCCTCCTTGCAGCCTGCAAAATCTGCATTTGAATAACCAGTTAGTTCAAATTCCCCATTCCTGGGGTACCATAGGCCAAGGTCTGGGGTGCCCATAAGATATCTCAATGTTCTTTTCACTGTAGTATAGTGAGACTCTTTATGGCAGGCCTGATACCTAGCACAGACACATGTTGCATACATAATGTCAGGCCTACTTGCTGTGAGGTAGAGAAGGGAGCCAACTATACCTCTATGCAAAGTTTGATCAACAGGCTTCCCTGGATCATCTTTGCCTATAAGCATACTTGAGATCATGGGAGTTCTTATGGTGGAATAATTCTCCCTTCCATATTTCTTGATTATCTCCCTGGTGAATTTTGACTGGGATATGGAAAGAACATCATCAGTCTATTTTACTTGTAGTCCCAAGAAAAACTTCAATTCACCAATACTACTCATCTCAAACTTCCCCTGCATAAGTTTTGCAAACTTCCTGCAGATGTTGTCATCAATAGAGCCAAATATTATAGCATCAACATAAATCTGGACTAGGATGATCTTGCACTTAGATTCCCTTACAAATAGGGTCTTGTATATCTTCCCCCTTGAGAATTTGTTCTCAATGAGGAAGGTAGATAATGTCGCATACCATGCTCTTGGGGCTTGGTTGAGCCCATAAAAAGCTTTCCTAAGTCTATATACAGCAGTAGGAGAGTTAGAGTTAATAAAACCTGGAGGCTCCTCTACATAAACTTCTTCCTTCAAGTCTCCATTCAGGAATGCTGACTTGACATCCATCTGGAATACCTTGAATCCCTAAAAGGCTGCAAATTCAAGGAACAGTCTAATTGCTTCCAACCTTGCAACTAGGGAAATGGTTTGATCATAATCAATCTCTTCTTCCTATCTATACCCTTTGGCCACCAGTCTAGATTTATTCTTGATTATAATGTCATTTTCATCAAGTTTATTTCTGAAAATTAACTTGACTCCAATAACACTGAGTCCATTTGGTCTGGGAATCAGCTTCCAGACCTTGCACCTTTTGAACTCGTTTAGTTCTTCCTGCATTGCACCAATCCAGAATGGGTGTTGATTTGCTTCTTCAAATTTCTTGGTCTCTTCTTGTGATAGGAACCTAGAATAGAGTGATGTGTTCAGAATCCTGCTTCTGGTCTGTACATCTTGGCTAGCCTCACCTATTATCTGCTCTGGAGGATGATCTCTAAGATATTTGACTGTTGGGGGAAGACTGACTAATTCCTGATGATTATCATTTTCTGCAGCAGGTTGGTCTTCATTTCCAGCTTGATTTTCCTGTGCTTCCTCTGGACAGCATCCCTCACCACAATCTTCTTGCAAAGCTGTATCTTTATCTTTGATGGAGAGCTTTTCCATCATGACATTTGTTCCTGCAGAGCTAGGCAAAGAGCTTGACAGCTCACTATCAATCATGCATGAATCATCAAACACTACGTGGACAGACTCTTCTACAACTTGATTTGTCAAGTTATAGACTCAATATGCCCTATTATTATTGTTGTACCCAACAAATATCCTCTCATGGGATTTAGCAGCAAACTTAGTCATTTTTGACTTACCATTGTCCAAGATGAAACACTTGCAACTAAAGATCCTGAAGTAGAAAATGTTTGGTTTTCTGCCCTTCAAGATCTCATAGGGAGTCTTCTTGTGGCCTTTGGTGATAGAAGCCCTATTGAGCAAATGACATGCAGTGTTAACTGCCTCAGCCCAGAAATATCCAGGGAGAGAAGTGTCACTAATAGTGTTATCCCAGCTTCTATGAGAGTCCTATTTTTCCTCCCAGCTAACCCATTTTGCTGGGCTGTTCTTAGAGAGGAGAACTCTTGATGAATCCCTTGCTCTCCAAAGAATGTAGTCATAACAACAGACTGAAACTCAGTTCCATGATCACTTCTCATTCAGACCACAGAGCATGCAAGCACATTCTAAATTTGCCTGATAAAAGTTGTGAAGACTTCAAGGGTTTCATACTTTCTTCTAAGGAAGAACACCAAAGTAAACCTGGAATAGTCATCAACCACCACAAGGGTGTAGACCTTCCTACCTATACTATGAATAGGCATAGTACCAAACAAGTCCATATATAGGAGATTCAAGCATCTCACAGAGTCCTTGACCCCAATGCTCTTAAAAGAGGTCTTAGTCTGCTTACCCTTTTGGCAAGCAACACAGATACCCTCCTTAGAGCATTTTATTTTGGGACCATTCCTAACAAGCTCATCACTGAAGAGCTGACCAATGGTCTTATAATTCAAATATGTCAGTATCATGTGCCACTGGGCACAATATGAGACTTTCTCATCGGCAACTAAGCATATAGGGGAACTATTTTCTAAGCAAGAAAAATTCAAGCAATAAACATTCTCACTCCTAGTGCATGTTAAGATGACACTTTGGTCACTTAACCTCTTGATGTGGCACTTATCCTTGTGGAAGGAAATGTCATAATAAAGAACACATTGTTGGCTTATGCTTCTGAGGTTGTGTTGCAACCCCTCCACATAAGCCACCTTTGTGATGGTGATTATGCCATTTGAGATATTACCATAGCCTCTTGTTATCCCCTTGTATGAGCCTCCAAAAATGACCTTGGGTCCATTCTTTACTAGAGAGTACTCCTTTAATAGCTCCTTTATTCCAGTCATGTGCCTGGAACATCCACTGTTCAAGTACCATTTAGGGGATTTGGTACTTGAACTAACCTGAAAAGAATGCAAGTCTCCTTACCTTAGGACCCCAATTTCTGTTGGGTCTGAGGTTCACATTAGCCTTGAAATAATCATGCCTTCCTGCACAACTCCTAACAGATTGGCAACCTCTGGACACCGAGGGATTGTGCTAGCAATCTACAACATAGTGGCCCACTTTGCCACAACACAAGCACGCATAGATATTATATCTCCTTTTCTGTTTGGGACCAGCATTTGGCTGTACTAATTCCTGAACAGTAGGGAGATGTGCTGCACTATACTTCTGCCTTCATTCAGCAGTAATTTGACTGAAGGACAGTTTTCAGCTTGCTATGTTGGTCTTCTCTGAGAACTACCAGCTACATGTCTCTTTTCAGCTAACATGCATTTGATAGCATCTGAGATGGCCATTCCAGCCCTGCCAGAAGATTCACCTTGATTCACAACTTTTATTGGATGATTTAGAATTTTAGCAACAGTAAAGTCTTTGAGTTTTGGGGCTGGAGCACCAAAACAAATGGTCCAGGATGGGCTATTTGGATTTCCTCATGGGCAGCCTTAAAGGCTTTCACATGGATGTTCCTTCCACCATAGTTGGGGCCATAGTGGCCCATACCAGTGGATCTATCGTTCTCCCAGTGACCATAACAGCTTTCATGGTCATACCTATTAGAAGGACACAACACTCTCTGAAAAGGAATTTGAGACAGTAAGGCTAGAGGCACTACTGGTGCCTTCCCTTTTCCCTTTCCTCTTGGATTGGAAGGTCTAGCAGGTCCCTTAAATCTCAACCCTTTCTTACCAGCTTGGGTAAGGTGGGTATCAATTAAGGGTAGCACAGTGCTTGGCTTAGAAAATTTTTCACCAGCAATTTCTCATTTAAGAGATCATTTTCAAGTTCCTAGATAAGTTTCTCATTTGATACTCTTACCACAGAATCACTGTCAATAATTTCCTTAAGCTGGCCTGCATGTGCAGCCATATCAGTGAGGGTTTTTTCTTGGTCTTCACACTTGCTTTTAAGACTAAGAAGCTCTTTTGCCCGCCTATTTCCAAGTAGCTTGCATTTCATGAATGCCTCAAGAAGTTCTCCATACTTGGCAATTATGGAGTTTACATCATCCTCAGAGTCTGAATCCCCTTCATCTCTTGATGATTGAGCTTCAGAGACTGAGTCAGCCTCATGACTAGAAATAAGAGAATGTTGTTTAGCATGTACTTGAGACTGACCAGGCTGATCCTGGATGCTTTCTTCATCTATCATTTCCATTAGTCCATGGCACCGAGCATCACCTTATTCATCTTCATACACCTCTGAGTCACTCTCTGGATGTCATAGAGGGGCCCTGATCCCTATTCTAGCAGCAGGAAACTCTTTAGATTCCTCTTCAGCAACAGCAATAAGCCCAATGTAGGCTTCATCTTCTTCACTGTCTGGCTCAGAGGAAGAGTCAGACCAGGTCTTCTACTTCTTGGCCACTAGGGACTTCTCTTTCTTCTTTACCTTGTGGTGCTTCTTCACACTTTATTCTCTCCTCTTTACTAGGCAGTCAGCAATTACATTCACAGGTTTGCTGCAGCAAAAACAAATAATGTTAGAGGCAGATTGTTTATTAGAGTTAGGAGCATACCTATCCTCCTTAGAGGATTTTCTTCTATGCTGAGAGGAGGAAGAAGGCCTTCTGTTCTTCTAATGCCTCTTCGTCATGAATTTCTGAAACTGTCAGGAGAAGGCTGCGAGGTCCTCATCAAATGTATGGTTGTCAGATGAGCTGGACCTGGAGCTCTAAGATTCTGACAAAGCAGTTCTCCTTACTGGAGAGATCTTCCTTCTGCTCTTAATTGAAGCTTCAGCTTTGAAAGCCACAGATTTCTCCTTGCTCTATGACTTGTTACCCTTCTCTTCTTCTTCCTTCCTTGCAGCAAGCTGCATCTCATATGACAGTAGCTTTTCAAACAGGGTTAGAGGTGGTGTGTTTGCTAGTCTACCCATCTCCCTGATGGCACAAATCTTTGTGTCTCAATCCTTGGTGAGGGACCTGAGAAATTTGTCACTCAGCTCACAGGTAATAAAGACCCTTCCATAAGTTCTCAGTTCATTAACAGTTCTGAAAAATCTTTCAAAACTTTCAGCAATGCCCTCAGACTTTCCTTGTTTGAAGGCCTCATACTCCTAGTTGAGCATGGATTTCATGTCATCCCTCATATCTTTTGAACCCTCCATGAACACCACTAGGGTGTTCCACATCTCCTTGGAGGTATTGTAGTGCACCAAATTCTGGAAAGTAGGATCATCTACTACACTAGCAATAATATTTTGAGCTCTCTTGTCCATGGAGGCAAGGAGGAGCTCATCTTTGTTCATTTTTTCATATGATTTAGGAGTCTGGATGTTGGCATCCAGAACAGAGATCTTCATGGGGATGAAGGGTCTCTCTTTGACTGTGATGAAGATCCAAGGGTCAGCAGCATCCATGAACATCCTGACCATTTCCTCCCAAAGCCCTAACCCTTCCTTTCTGCAGATTGACAACTTCATAACTCCTAATTCCTTGTAGTTTACACCAGACCCCATTTCTTATCTTTTAGCTAACCTTGGAGGTATACTCAGATTGTTAAATCCTTTTTTTTAGCAACCTCCATCTAATACCACTTGAAAGTTATTTAACTTTAGGTTAGCTAATCACCTAGAGGGGGGTGAATAGGTCTTTGAGCTTTTAATAAATCTTTTGTTGTTTTCAACTTGTTCTATCTAGAGCTTGTCCTTAAATCCTGTAATCATAAAGACAAACAAATACACACAGCAAATAACAGAATTTATAGTGGTTCCCCAATTGGGTACATCCACTTTCTCTCTCTACATATCCAAGCTTATTTATTGGAATCGGCACAAACTCCTCCAAACTGCCCCAAAGATCTTACACCTCAGATCCCGCAGGATATTCAAGTCTCCTCCAAGACTCACTTCTCATTCACAAGGGCCTACACTCAGTGGTCAGCAGACAACCTACCTCAGGCTGTTAAGCCCTACACTCAGGCTAGGAGGACAGCCCTACCTCAGATCCCAAAGGATCCTACCTTAGAGCTCTGCAGTGCTACTACACTCAGTGACCCGCAAGCCACCTACCTCAACCTTATCTCTAAGGCCTACAGCTCAGGATTTTCAGCCCTATAAATTTAGGCACGAGGCCCTACTCTCAGAGTGATGCAGTACTCCTACAACTCAGTACCCCTCCAGGTACCTACATTAGTGCCCCTCCAGGCACCTACAGCTCAGTGAAAAGCTTGTCACCACCTCAGGCACAAAGGCCCTAAACTCAGAGAGCAACACTCTCCTACCTCAGGCACTTAAGCCCTACAGCTCAGATCCTCACTCGGATCCTACCTCAGTGCCCCAACAGGGCACCTACCCCAGTGACAAATTTATCACCTACAGCTCAGGCATAAAGTGCCCTACACTCAGATTCAGGAAACCTGAATCCTACAAGAAATAAAACAGTAATTGAAGAAAATTAAATAACTTACTCAGAGAATTAACTCTGAGTCAACTTTGTTGGACTGAGCAGATTTCAGTCCAGCTCACCTGCTCTAGAAGCAATCAGCCTTCTTCTACAGCTATCACTTTTATACTGCTGCACTGATGAGCAGCTTTTTTGGAGCCCCAGTTAGGATTTGGGCAAGGATCACTATTAGGTTTGCTTAGAATGACCCACCATGTATAGTCATGGGTTATAGGATCTCTTCCAGGCTTGGTCATTCAGAAGGTTTCTCCAGTATTGCTGAAAGAAGTCCAAGGAATGCGGTTAAGACAAAGGCAGAAAATCAGATCGACGATCGTCGAACGCAGTTCGACGAACGGCGATCTCCGGTCGACGAATTCTGAGTTGCTTCTCTGAACTTAGGTCGACGATCTCAAGACTTTAGCATGGCTGTGTCGACACCTAGACGATTAGTGTCGACATACACAGAAACATCTGTCGATACAACTATCTGTCGACTCCATCACAGTAATCTGTGTCGACACCCAGAGGATTTGTGTCGACCCAAAAGAACTCAGGTCGACGATTGGTGGACAATACTTGCTCAGCTCGACGAAATCAGCAAGTCAGTTTCTCAGCTCGATGAAATAGAAACTGAGCTCAACGAACTGCAAGCTCCGGTCGACGAACGTAGCCAAGATATTCAGCTCGACGAATCTAGCTGAGTTCGACGAATGTCGAACTCAGGTCGACGATTGATGAACTCGACGAATGTTCAGGTCGACGATTTTTGAGCAATCAGTAACAGTTGGCAGAATTAATTGAGGATTAATTGTAGTCAACATTTCTAGTGAAAATAGCCGTTCAAACGGATAGTTACAGCAGAATTAAGTCCGGATCAATTTCCAAAGCAATTACTACACTCGGGAATGTTCCTTCCTCCATCAAGTTTAAGGAATTCAAATACAGTGCTTTGCATACTCACAGTAACAAGAGAAAACAGAGAAGAGAACAGTGAATAAAACAAGAGAAAACAGAGAAGAGAACAGTGAACAGAACAAGAGAAAACAGAGAAGAGAACAGTGAACAGAACAAGAGAAAACAGAGAAGAGAACAGTGAACAGAACAAGAGAAAACAGAGAAGAGAACAGTGAACAGAACAAGAGAAGAAGGTTTTCTACAGAGAAGGAAGAACTTTGCATCAATCAGAACAATCATCAGTGTTCTTCATTGGCTCCAGGCTTCAAGAGACAACCATTCAATATCAGTCTAAGAAGCTTGCTGGAGACATCATCACCTAGTAGACCTATCACCCTGTAGCAGAGCTCCAGTTTTCCCTGAACCATTCTATATCTCAAGGGGAGCCTTTGCTAACATCAATATCCACATAGTCTTCTCAGTTGCTTTTGAGAAAGAGAAGACTTCCATCATCTCTCCCCCCTTCCTGTGTAAAGGGTTGTCATCTCCCTTCAAAAGTGATTCCTGGTTGCAAGTCTCCTTACCAAAAGACTTGAGGTTTGGTTTTTGGGGACCTGATCAAAACCCATTGGTGTCAGGAACCTAATCAAAAACCTGAGTGGATTCCTACCAGGGTGGTAGAAGAGTGGACTACCCAGATTTGGGGAACCACTATAAAATTCCTTGTGTTTTCTGTGTTGCTTGATCTCTTTCTGCATTTATTATTTTATAATTTGTGCTGTGATATTTATAACTCTAATTATCTTAAGACCTCTCACTTTCAATTGGTATCAGAGCGAGGTTGGTTAAAATACCAGACCACAGGTTGGTTAAACTCCACACCTTTCGAGGTTGGTTAAAATACCATACCGTATTGGTTGCACAGGCTAACACCTGAACCACAAAGATCCTTTGAAAGATCTTAAGTATCTTTTGAGTTATCATGGCACAAATTGCAGATTTTTCAAGCACCAGACTGCCCATGTGCAATCTAAATATGTTTGCACTATGGAAGACAAGAATTAGATTTTATATGGACTCCATTGATGAAAACATCTTCAAATCTGTTTTGTCAGGTCCTGCTTCACCTCAGCAAACATCAAGTCCAAATGCTGTTCCATCATTCCAATGGACAGATGCCCAGAAAAAGATAAAGATTGCTGATGCACAAGCAATGAATATTCTGGCTCAATCAATGTCTGATGGCATTTTTGAAGAAATTGCTGAATGTTCATCTGTAAAAGAGATGTGGGACTCCATCACAGCAATGGCTGCTGTATCAGCAAAAGAAAGCATAATTGAAGCTGAATCCTAGAGTGATGAAGAAGAAGCAAGAGCAAAAGAATTTTGCCTAATGGCAATAGATGCTTCTCGCAGCAGCTATACTGAAGAATCTAAAGAATTAGAGTGTGAATCAGATGAAGAGGACCAGGTTATTTCTTCCCTTGACTCTTCTTCAGCTAAACTTAACACTGATTTCCTTTTATCACATGAAAATCATCAGAAAATCTTAGTTCAAAATATATCGTCGAACGGAGATCGACGACATCAATACTATTCGTCGAACTCAGATCGATGATCGCTGAACAAAGATTTTGTTTTCAACTGTTCTGGAATCTATGATCGACGAAATCAATACTATTCGTCGAACAGAGATCGATGAAAATGGATCACAGAACATAACTATTATCATTCTGTAAACAGAGATCAACGATCTCAATATCATTCGTCAAACTCAGCTCGACGAAAGTACTTTAATTCGTCGAACTCAGAATTTCAAAACATCAATTTTTATTCTTTTATTTCTGATTATTTTAAAAGAGAACCAGGACCCAAGGTTATCTAGGTCTAGAACTCCTAACATCTCCTTGCAGGAAAAGAATTCAGTCCAGCAAATATACTGGATATTAGTGGCTGAATACTTTGTGCAAGACCATGCATATAGGGGGAGATGCATGTAAATGAAGCTGCAGAAATTCCAGCAGTAGCAGCAGTTTGTGGGAATTGTAGCAGCAGCAGCAACAACAAATTATCATGCTACAGATTTGGGCAAGGATCAACAACAACAGCAATAGTAGTAGTCCTTGATCCAGATTTAGGGGGAGATTGTATTTAATTGCCTTGTATTTTACTTACTTTTGATGTAAATAGTGTCCTTACCCAAATATGGGGAGATTATTGGAACCCCAGTTAGGATTTGGGCAAGGATCACTATTATGTTTGCATATAATGACCCACCATGTATAGTCATGGGTCATAGGATCTCTTCTAGGCTTGGTCATTCAGAAGGTTTCTCCAGTAATGCTGAAAGAAGTCCAAGGAATGCAGTTAAGACAAAGGCAGAAAATCAGATCGACGATCGTCGAACGCAGTTCGACGAACGGCGATCTCCGGTCGACAAATTCTGAGTTGCTTCTCTGAACTCAGGTCGATGATCTCAAGACTTCAGCATGGCTGTGTCGACACCCAGATGATTAGTGTCGACACACACAGAAACATCTGTCGACACAACTATCTATCGACTCCATCACAGTAATCTGTGTCGACACCCAGAGGATTTGTGTCGACACAAAAGAACTCAGGTCGACGATTGGTGGACAACACTTGCTCAGCTCGATGAAATCAGCAAGTCATTTTCTCAGCTCGATGAAATAGAAACTGAGCTCGACGAACTGCAAGCTCCGGTCGACGAACGCAGGCAAGATATTCAGCTAGACGAATCTAGCTGAGTTCGACGAATGTCGAACTCAGGTCGACGATTGATGAACTCGACGAATGTTCAGGTCGACGATTTCTGAGCAATCAGTAACAGTTGGCAGAATTAATTGAGGATTAATTGTAGTCAACATTTCCAGTGAAAATAGCCGTTCAAACGGACAGTTACAGCAGAATTAAGTCCGGATCAATTTCCAAAGCAATTACTACACTCGGGAATGTTCCTTCCGCCATCAAGTTTAAGGAATTCAAATACAGTGCTTTGCATACTCACAATAACAAGAGAAAACAGAGAAGAGAACAGTGAACAGAACAAGAGAAAATAGAGAAGAGAACAGTGAACAGAACAAGAGAAAACAGAGAAGAGAACAGTGAACAGAACAGGAGAAAACAGAGAAGAGAACAGTGAACAGAACAAGAGAAGAAGGTTTTCTACAGAGAATGAAGAACTCTGCATCAATCAGAACAATCATCAGTGTTCTTCATTGGCTCCAGGCTTCAAGAGACAACCATTCAATATCAGTCTAAGAAGCTTGCTGGAGACATCATCACCTATAAGACCTATCACCCTGTAGCAGAGCTCCAGTTTTCCCTGAACCATTCTATATCTCAGGGGGAGCCTTTGCTAACATCAATATCCACATAGTCTTCTCTGTTGCTTTTGAGAAAGACAAGACTTCCATCATCTCTCCCCCACTTCCTGTATAAAGGGTTGTCATCTCCCTTCAAAAGTGATTCCTGGTTGCAAGTCTCCTTAC
Source organism: Platanthera guangdongensis (assembly GCA_039583875.1). Taxonomy (NCBI): domain Eukaryota; kingdom Viridiplantae; phylum Streptophyta; class Magnoliopsida; order Asparagales; family Orchidaceae; genus Platanthera; species Platanthera guangdongensis. The sequence goes on from CM077150.1 coordinate 225,512,242, forward strand.
CAAAAGACTTGAGGTTTGGTTTTTGGGGACCTGATCAAAACCCATTGGTGTTAGGCACCTGATCAAAAACCTGAGTGGATTCCTACCAGGGTGGTAGAAGAGTGGACTGCCTAGATTTGAGGAACCACTATAAAATTCCTTGTGTTTTCTGTGTTGCTTGATCTCTTTCTGCATTTCTTATTTATAATTTGTGTTGTGATATTTATAACTCTAATTAGCTTAAGACCTCTCACTTTCAAGCTTCCGCCTTACTGAGAGATGAATCCATTAAACTGTTCTGTAGAGAACGACCTTGCTGAGCATGAAGAGCTTCAGCTATCCTTCTTTGCCTTCAGGCTATCTTGGCTGGACTTTAGCTTTCAAGCTTGATCAGAAGTAAATGTCCCGCCGTCTCTTTCAATTTCTCTTTCTGTTCGTTTGATTCCTTAACCCTGATCATTTACTGTTTCTCCTTTTATATGCGTTGATTTGAATCAACGGCACCATAGTATGTGGGCCCACCAAGGATTGGTGAGCACCAACACCATCAGAAAGAGACGAAACTTCTTTCGGCGCTGTAGCAGCTTTCCCGCAATGGATTCCTGCAATTTTGAGTTTGATGACGTCAGTAGTGGTCTTCAATATCTAGACTTAGAAAATTTTCCTGAGTCCCAATAAGCGTTGAGTGATGTTGAGACACTCAATGTCATCATCCTGGCTCCCAGCGCTTCTAGACTTAGAACATTCCCTGGCTTTGTCTCAACGGTTTTGTCTCAGAGGTCTCAGCGGTTTTCCATTATTAGCTGAGACAAGCCTTTGTCTCAGCGCTTTCCTCTTATCCGTTGTCTCGGCGATTTTTGCACTTTAACTATCTCAGCGATTTTGTCTCAGCAGCCTCAGTGGTTTTTCATTTATCAGCTGAGATAATTCTTTGTTTTAGCGCTTTCCTTTTCATTAGGAGTGTTGAGTGAACCTGCTTCACTCAACGCTTCTGGACTTAGAAAAATTCCAGCTAATTGTGTTCTCAGATGTCTATCTCTTGACTGTCTCAGCACTTCCAGCTTTATTTAGAAGCATTGATTGAACTTGCTTCACTCAACGCTTCTGGACTTAGAAAATTTTCAGCTAACTTTGTTTCTACTATCTCAGCTATCTCAACGCCATCTTCTCAGTTGTCTCAGCTATCTCAACGCCATCTTCTTAGCTGTCTCAGCTGTCTCAATGTCATCTTCTCAGTTGTCTTCAGCTATCTCAAAGCTATCTTCCCAGCTATCTCAGCTATCTAGTGATCTCAATGCCTTCTTCTCAGTGGTCTTAGCGCTTATGCCTTAGATAGATTTTTTTGGCTTTAGCTTGACAAGCTTTGAGCTAAGCTCGATGAACCGCAAACTGAGCTCGATGAACTTTGATCTTCTCAGCACTCTCAACGCTTTTTGCCTTAGTCAATTTTCTCTTGCTTTAGCTTGACATTCATTGGGCTGAGCTCGACGAAATGTAACCTGAGCTCGATGAACTTCGAGCTAAGTCCGACGAATTTTATATCCTGATTTATTAAGCTTATGTTGAGTTGAGGTCGACGATCAGCAAGCTGATTTCAATGAACACTGAGCTGAGTTCCACGAAACTTGAGTTTACTGCCCAACTCATTTTTCTTTAATTGTCCAATCATAGACTACCTGCATGCATGAACTAAAGCACATATCAAAAACATTAATGTGTGTATGTGATTGACCTGTTTGACTTCTTACAAATCTGGGATATTGGGATCAATAGACCCAACAAAGGGGACTACGAAGTGAAAAACGAGCAGCTAGCCCAGTACCTCCGACTTGTGAAGTCCCTCCTGCTCAGGATACCGTAAGTTCAGATCCTTCACATCCCCAGGGAATAGAATTCCCGGGCAGATGCTCTGTCAAAACTATCCACATCACCTTCTCAGTATCAGTCAAGGAGATGCTGAGTAGAAGAAATTGTCTTTCCCAGTGTCCAAGGACTATAGGAGGTTGTAGAGATCGACGAGCTGGAAGAATCTTGGGTTAGTCCACTGGTTACCTACTTAAAGTACCAGCAGCATCCAGAAGACCCAACAGAAGCATGCAAGGATGCAGGAAGCCACCTTTGTGTTGATCAATGGAGAGTTGTACAAACGGTCCTTCTCAGGTCCATATCTAGAGTGTTTAGCGGAGAGAGACGCTGAGTATACTCTGTGTGAAGTCCATGAAGGGGGATGCGGTGAGCACTTAGTTGGGAAGGCCTTGGCGCAAAAAGTACTACGTCAAGGTTTCTACTGGCCCACTATAAGGAAGGAAGCAGCCGACTTCGTCCAACGGTGTAAGAGTTGCCAGCTGCACATCAACGTCCCGCGATAATCTCATGTTGCCTTCTCCACGCTACATGGAGAATGGTCGTTCATACAGTGGGGAATAGACTTTCTTGGCCCTCCACCTCAAGCTTCAGGGCAAAGGAATTTCCTCATAATGGCCATTGACTATTTCACTAAATGGGTGGAAGCGAAGCCGCTGTCCAAGATCACCGAAGAGAATGCAAAGAAATTTGTGTGGAATAACATCGTTTTCCTTTTTGGAATCTCTGCAATCATCATCACCGACAACAGTACTCAGTTCACAGGAAGGTCTTTCACGAAGCTATATAAAGATCTAAAGATCGAGTTGCGATATACGGCTGTGTCACATCCAAAAACCAATGGGCAGTTCGAGGTGACCAACCGTACCATCTTAAAAGGGTTGAAGGCGCGACTTCAATATGCTTGGGGCAGTGGGTTGATGCACTCCCCAATGTGCTATGGGCATACCGAACAACCGAGAGAACTTCGACTGGAGAAACACCATACAATCTCTGCTTCGACACCGAAGCCATCATCCTGGTCAACATTGGCGTTCCAAGCCCCCGAGTTTCCAACTTCAACCTCGAGAAGAATGATGAAGCACTCAGAGGCAATTTGGATTTGAACCACGTAGTCTACGTAGAGGCAGCCCTCCATGCTGCGGCCTACCAACAACGTACTGCTCGATACTGCAATCACAAGATGAGACCCCGACTGATCAATGTCGGGAACTTGGTCCTCTACACCGTAGAGGCCGCTGGAAAAGGGACGCAAGGATACAAGCTCTCTTCTACATGGGAAGGTCCCTTTGTCATTGTTGAAATTTGTGAAGTGGAAGTGGATGATGGGACAGGCTGGGCGGCCTGGGAGGACAGAATTGGCGGACTGGGCGGTCTGCAGCCTAGTGATTAAGTCTAGTGGAAGCCGGCTGATCTGAGCGGGTTGTATGCAAGTAGTCTGCGGACTGTGCAGCCTGGTATCTACAGATAGGGCATTGGCTGATTGATTTAGCCAAGGATCGGCCTGAGCGGATAGGGGCTTGCGGACTGGTGCTTTGCTCAGTGGCCATGGTGCAAGCTTGTGCATTGGCGGTTTGGCTCATGTTCGCGGGAAGCTTGCGGACTGGCGTGTCCGCGGTTGTGCTGTTGCGGACTGGGCTTAGAGCTTGGCTGAGGCCTTGTCGAGCTCTGGTGGTACAGCAGGTGCTTTGCTGTGGAGGTCGTTGGCGGACTGGTGTATGGAGTCCGGGAGGTGGCCGTTGCTTGGGGCAGGTGTGCGAGTAGCTTACGGACTGCTGGCGGTCTGTGTGCTAGGGTTTTTAGCGGACGGAGCTATGTCCTCCATACTCGCATTGGCCTTTGATGGTTTTGGACTTGGTCACACTCTGTGCCAAGACCATGGTGTTCGCCGTATCCGCCAAGTCCGCTGTTGACCGGGCGGACTGTTGCTTTTTGCTTTTCATCGTGGAATTGTGGCGGATTGTGGGTTGAGTCTTGCGGACTGCCTCGGGTTTGTGCGGATAGACATTGAAGGGGGTTGCTGTCCTGCAGTGGTCAGAGGCTTTGTGGGCTGATGCCTTGTCCGCATAGCTTGGGCGGACTGATGAGGGTTCGCCAAAGTTGCCTTGCTCCTGGCAGTTTTCCTTGGTATCCGGCTAAGTCCTTGCGGACTCGGCGGATGGTGTTTTGCTATCGCGCGGGATAGGGCGGTGTCGCTATCTCTAGGGCGGTGACCACACTCCTCACCTTGTCTATAAATAGGACCCCCGGCACATCTACAGTAACTGAGTGAACAGTAAGTTGGGTTCGGCGAAGTGTTGCGGTCTCAGTTTTCTGTCCATGCGGATTGATTCAGAGTTAATGGTGTGCTGTGTGCAGGTCGTGCTGGTAGCTTCAAGGAGCCAGGAGTTTGGCTATGACTTTAGTCAAGTACTTGGAAGTTTTGCGGTCTCTGCGGATTCAGCAGGAGGTCGCTCTGCGGCTTGTCAGCACTATTTAAACTTTGCCAGCTTCAATTACCTGTCCGCCGGCTTCAGGCAGGTAGACGGTTTGTTCCTCAGTTCATCTTCAGCAGGAGGCGAATAACGGTGTGTCCGCGCGGCCTCGCGCCTTCGGCGGACTCCGTGGCTATTCGGCAGATTGCAGCTTAAGTTCAGGCGATCTCAGCGGACTCGGCGACCTCGGCGACCTCGGCGGTCTCGGCGGATTCCGGTGCTGTCCGCCCGGCTTGTTTTTTGGTGCTTTCTGTGGTCAGCTATTTATAATAGCGAAATCATGTCTCGCTACGTATACCTCGCTTTGTAAAGAAGTTGAATGAATATAAGATCTGCTTGTTCTTCCATGTGCTTGGTGTGTTGAGCCTGTTTCCTGAGTTTCCGCTAGATCAACGTGTGAACTGGGTAGTCCCGAAGATATTAATTTGGCATTTGGGCTATCTTGCTGACCACCTTGAGAAAATTTAACATGGTATCAGAGTCAGGTTCAGTTGCTTTAGCGGTCGTCAACCAGTATTGTGCTCTGTGTCTGAGTGGTGATCAACCTGTGTTGGTGTTATGTGCTTCTGAAGGCTTATCCAAGCAGGTATTGCAATGGAAGGGAGCTTTGCAAGGGGTCTTGGCATTGAACTCTTAATGCCGACTAACTTCAAGAAGTGGAAGTCGTGCATGAAGAGTTATCTTCTTGGCGAGGAGCTGTGGGAAGTCGTCGGTGGTGACGACAGACAGGAAGTGAATGCTGCGTTCGGTACTGCTGAGCAGGTTAGGCTCTGGAGGAAAACAAATGCTAAGGCGGAGTTTATCCTCAAGAGGTCCGTGCCACCAGAACTGTTTGATCACTTCATTGTATGTGAGTCGGCTGCTGATATTTGGACAACCATTGATGAGTTGTTCAATAGGAAGAATGTGGCGCGGCTTCAGTTTCTGGAGAATGAGTTGGCTAGAATAACTCAAGGATACCTTTCCATCTCGAAGTACTTCTTAAAGATGAAGAGCTTGTGTACTGAGCTGTCGGCACTGGATCCTGATGAGCCTATCTCTGAGGCTAAGTTGAAAAGGCACATTATCCGCGGCTTGCGGAAGGAGTATGTGGCATTTTTGACGTCTGTTCAAGGGTGGGCTACTCAGCCGTCTTTGCTGGAGCTGGAGAATCTGCTTGCATCGCAGGAGAGCTTGGCAAGGCAGATGGCTGGAGTGAATATTAATCAGGAAGGCAGCGAAGCTCTCTTCTTAGGCAAGAAGAAAGGATGGGAAGGGAAAAAGAAGAAGAAGGTGCAGGTCGCTGGTGAGAAGGAGACTTCAACTTCATATCAGCCGGAGAGATCACTATGTCTTTAGGAAACCTATTTTTGACCTCTTGTATAGATCTAAAGGTCAACTAGAATTGAGTCTAAGGGTTAGTAGTTAGGTTTGGAAGCTGCCCTCAAGACCAAGGATTTTCAATTTGGAGACTAAGTCATATCGTCGAGCTTAGTACGATGAATCGACGATCGTCTAGCTCAACTTCGACAGATCGTCGAACTCCATTCGACGATCGCTGAGCTCAACTTCAACAAATCGTCGAACTCCATTCGACGATTGTCAAGCTCAGTTCGACAATCTTGACTCCATTGTTGATTCTCTATCTCTGAGCTCAGTTCGACGATAGTTGAGCTCAGATCGACGATCTCTGTTGCTGTATAAGTACAAATCGCTGAGCTCAGTTCGACGATAGTGGAACTCAGTTCGACGTTTTTCTGAAGAGTTGAATGATTTTCAAGATTCAAATTCAGGACAGTTAAGGAGTTATTCAGCAATTAATTCAGAAGATTTTCTAGCCGTTTTCATTTATTCTGGACCAAGTTTCAAGGAATTATCAAGGAATGTTTCTTTGGACTTTCCTCCAGAAGACATTTGCAATTAAGGAAGTCAATTAATGACAGGCTAACTGCTATTCTTGACAGAGGATCTTTCTCTATTCAGAACCAGAGAATAAAACTCAAGATTTTTGATCTCTGAGATTATAATCAGTATACACAGAACAAAATATTCTCTGTGACAATATCTTTCTCAACAACAATCTCTCAAGAGAAAAAGAAAGAAAGCTGTAGACATTCTCTGTCAAAAAGAATTCATACAAGAGCACACACCAAAGGAGATCAACAAATTTGAAATCTTCAGATCACCTTTGATTCAAGTGTTCAAGGCCAACATCACTCAAAGACTCCAGACACCTAACATTTCAGCTGTTGCTGAAATCATCATTTGCTGGAGATCAACTTCTGAAGGCCTATCACCCTACAGCAAAGCTTCATTTCCTGAACATCTCAAGAACTCAGGGGGAGCTTTGACAACATCAAAATCCACATAGTATTCTCAGCTGCTTTGAGAAAGAGAAGACTTCCATCATTCTCTCATCCCCATCTCTGTAAATGGTTTTTCAAACTCCCTTCAAAAGTTTGTGCTTGGTTTTTGAGCACCGTATCAAAAGCTCATTGGTGGCAAGACACCTGATCAAAAATTTTGATTTGGTTTTTGAGCACCTTATCAAAAGCTCATTGGTGCCCAGGACACCTGATCAACTCATCCTGTAGTGGATTCCTACCTAGGGTGGTAGAAGAGTGGATGTACCCAAATTTAGTGGAACCACTATAGCTCCTTGTGTCTTCTGGCTTACTTGTCTTTATTTTTGTTTCTGGCTGTGATTGATTTGTGATTAGTTAGGATTTGTGATTAGTTTCTTTTGTAGGTTGTAATTAGTTATCTGCTGTGCTTAGGTTTATTATTTGCTTCCCTGTTCACTCAGATTACAACAATTGTTGTAAAAAGTTTTTAAGCACCATACTCTATTCACCCCCCCCCCCCTCTAGAGTATATCAGATCTAGCTGCACTTTCATTAATCAGGAAGGCAGCGAAGCTCTCTTCTCAGGCAAGAAGAAAGGATGGGAAGGGAAAAAGAAGAAGAAGGTGCAGGTCGCTGGTGAGAAGGAGACTTCAACTTCATATCAGCCGGAGAGGAGCAATGCTTCTAAGGACTGGAAGAAGAATCTGAAGTGCTACCGGTGTCATCAGCGAGGGCACTTCAAGCGGGACTGCAAGGTCAAACTGTAGCCTGGGCATACTGCGGGAAAGGAGGAAGCTTGCTCGATAAGTGAAGAAGCAGGATGGGGCAGAGCTTTCATGACAGGCACTTGTGTCCGGGCCTTGTCTGCTGAGGACTTCAACGGCGAGTGGATCGTGGAATCCGGGTGTGGTCATCACCTCACCGGAGACAAGTCGAAGTTCACCTCCATGCAAGCCTACTCAGGTAATGAAGCTATTATCACTGCTGATAATACTGTTTATGCAGTAGAGAAAGAGGGGGTCGTGTCTTTGGGTAGTGATCAGGGGCCACTCATGTTAAGGAGTGTGTATCATGTGCCGGGCATGAAGAAGAACCTCTTCTCGGTGACCAATGCGGTGGATGCTGGTTATCACGTTCTGTTTGGGCCAACAGACGTGAGGTTCCTTCGCAACGTATCAACGGTTAAGGCTGATGTTGCTCATGTTGGAAGGAGGGTGAAGAACTTGTTTGTTCTTTCCACCAATTCTTATGTTGATCGTATGAGGGCCAATGATAGCGTTGCTATCTGACATGAGAGGCTGGGGCATGTTTGCATGGACAAGCTGAAGGCGATGGATAGTAGAAGTTTGGTGAAAGGGTTGCCTAAGTTGTCCTCCTTTGGTGATGGGCATGTTTGCGCGGGATGTCAATACGGTAAGGCACATCGCCTTCCGTTTGATAAGTCACAAACAAGGAGCAAGCAACCATTGGAGTGCATTCATGGCGACTTGATGGGACCGACGGTTACTGCCAGCCTTGGTGGAAGCAGATACATGCTTGTCTTGGTTGATGACTACTCAAGATATACTTGGGTGTACTTCTTAAAGGAGAAGTCAGAAGCCTTCCGTTTGTTTGTGGAGTTTAAGGAGTTGGTAGAAGGCCGGCTTGGCTTGCGGATTAAGAAGCTTAGAACTAATAACGGGGGTGAGTTTGTTTCCTCCGAGTTTTCTAACTTCTGCAGGAAGCACGGGATCCAACGGGAGCTTACTTGTGCTCACACTCCACAACAAAATGGGGTAGCGGAGCGGAAGATCCGTCATCTGACGGAGACCTGCAAAAGCTAGCTTCATGCGAAATATATCCCAAGGTCTTTTTGGGCGGAGGGGATGTCTTGTGCTGCTTATGTCATCAACAGGATGCCACTCAGCCCTATCAACATGAAGACTCCTTTTGAGCTATTGCTGAAGGAGAAGCTGAGTGTTGGACACCTTAGGGTGTTCGGTTCAACTTGCTACGTGCATGTCTCGGATGCTTCACGGACTAAGCTGGATGCGAATGCAAGGAAGCTTGTCTTTGTTGGCTACGATGAGCGGAAGAAGGGATGGAAATGCATGGATCCTGTGACGAAGAAGTTCATGGTGTCAAGAGACGTTGTCTTTGACGAGCTGACGTCATATGGAGGTGGCTCAGTTGAGCTAACCGGAAGTAGCAAGGTTGATGATGCACCGGTAGTGGCTGCTGAAGGCTTGGAAGAGGAGCTTGTTGTTTCACCGGCAGCTCATGTTGCTTCTAACTCTGAGGCTGAGCCTTCTGGCTCAGGAGGCAGGGGGAGCACTGCTCAAAGCTTGCCCCAGGTAGGAGTTGAGCCCGAAGAAGCAATGGAAGCAGTGAGCAAGGAGCCGACCCTTCGGAGATCGAAGAGGGTTGTTAAGCCATCGGCTCGGTACTGTGATGGGAATGCAGTGAGCTTTGTCTCCTGCTTCTTTGCAGGTCCTCTGGATGAGCGAGAGCCCGCAACCTTCAACAAGGCCACTGGAGTTAAGGAGTGGGAAGATGCCATGAAGGAAGAGATTGATGCTCTTAAGAAGAATGAAACCTGGGACCTTGTGCCCAAGGTTGATGGCATTACTCCGGTTACTTGCAAGTGGGTGTATAAGTTGAAGAATAAGGCTGATGGGAGCATTGATAGGTTCAAAGCTCTCCTGGTCGCTAGAGGATTTTCACAGCAGTATGGAGAGGACTATGAGGAGACGTTTAGTCCGGTTGCGAAGATGACTTCAGTTAGAGTGGTGATCGCCTTGGCTGCTAGCAAGGGATGGAGGTTGTGGCAACTCGATGTGAAGAATGCCTTTCTTTACGGAGAGATTGACAAGGACATCTTCATGGATCAACCACTCGGTTTCGTTTCTGAAGATCATCCGGACTATGTCTGCAAACTCAGGAAGGCTCTCTATGGGTTGAAGCAAGTTCCTAGAGCGTGGTATGGGAAGATTGCAGAGTACTTGCAATTCTGTGGATACCTTGCTTCCAACTTGGATTCAAGCTTATTCGTCAAGAAGAAGGGGGAGCTTCAAGTCTTGGTCCTGCTGTATGTGGATGACATGATCATCACAGGGAATTCGGAGGGGGAAGTAGCAAGGCTCAGGGCATAGCTTGTTATACGCTTCGAGATGAAAGACTTGGGTGAGCTTCTTTACTTTCTTGGTCTTGAGGTGGAGAGGAAGGAGTGCGGGATTCTCATTTTCCAGAAAGGGTATGCATATCGCATTGTGAAGCGGTTCGACATGGGCGAAGGGAAGAAGTGCTCTACTCCACTGGAACCTGGGCTGAAACTTTGACGAGATGAGGGAAGGGTTCTTCTTGATCCCTTGGTATTCAGGGATCTTGTTGGGAGCTTAATTTACCTGACGATTACAAGGCCGGATATTGCTTATGCTGTTGGTCGAGTATGTCGGTTCATGGCTGAACCAAGGGAATCTCATCTAGTGGTGGCGAAGGGTATTCTGAAGTATGTCAAGGTGACTTCTGACATGGGACTCCTCTATGGAAGGGACTCGGAGTTTGCATTGCTTGGGTACACGGATGCTGACTATGGAGGTGATTCGGATGATCGAAGGTCTACTTCAGGTTATGTGTTCACTTGTGGATCAGCTAGCATCTCATGGTGTAGCAAGAAGCAGGACTCGGTGTCCGTCTCAACTATGGAGGCAGAGTATAAGGCTTCGGCCTTGGCTGCTCGGGAAGTCATCTGGTTGAGGAGGCTGATAGAGGATGTTCATGAAGAAGTGCAAGGACCAACTTTACTCCGGGTTGACAATGAGAGTGCTCTCAAGCTGGTAAACAATCCAGTGTGTCATGCCAGGACCAAGCACATTGAGATCGATCACCACTTCATCAGGGAGAAGGTGTTGGAGGGATCTCTGTTGGTCGGGCATGTACGGAGTGAAGATAATCTTGCTGACATCTTCACGAAGCCTCTGTCGAAGGGGCCCTTTGAGAAGTTGCGCAGCTTGCTGGGCTTGAACACCACTTCTCACTTCAAGGGGGAGTGTTGAAATTTGTGAAGTGGAAGTGGATGATAGGACAGGCCGGGCGGCCTGGGCAGACAGAATTGTCAGACTGGGCGGACTGCAGCCTAGTGATTAAGTCTAGTGGAAGCCGGCTGATCTAAGCGGGTTGTATGCAAGTAGTCAGCGGACTGTGCGGCCTGGTATCTGCGGATAGGGCGTTGGCTGATTGATTTAGCCAAGGAGCGGCCTGAGCGGATAGGGGCTTGCGGACTGGTGCTTTGCTCAGTGGCCATGGTGCAAGCTTGTGCATTGGCGGTTTGGCTCATGTTTGCGGGGAGCTTCCGGACTAGCGTGTCCGCAGTTGTGCTATTGCGGACTGGGCTTAGAGCTTGGCTGAGGCATTATCGAGCTCTGGTGGTATAGTAGGTGCTTTGCTGTGGAGGTCGTTGGCGGACTGTTGTATGGAGTCCGGGAGGTGGCCGTTGCTTGGGGCAGGTGTGCGAGTAGCTTGCGGACTGCTGGCGGTCTGTGTGCTAGGGTGTTTGGCGGACAGAGCTATGTCCGCCATGCTCGCATTGTCCTTTGATGGTTTTGGACTTGGTCACACTCTGTGCCAAGACCATGGTGTCCGCCGTATCCGCCAAGTCTGCTGTTGACCGGGCGGACTGTTGCTTTTTTGCTTTTGGTCGTGGACTTGTGGTGGATTGTGGGTTGAGTCTTGCGGACTGCCTCGGGTTTTTACGGACAGCCATTGAAGGGGGTTGCTGTCCTGCAGTGGTCGGAGGCTTTGTGGGTTGATGCCTTGTCCGCATAGCTTGGGCGGACTGATGAGGGTTCGCCAAAGTTGCCTTGATCCTGTCGGTTTTCCTTAGTATCCGGCTAAGTCCTTGCGGACTCGACGGACGGTATTTTGCTATCGCGTGGGCTAGGGCGGTGTCGCTATCTCTAGGGTGGTGACCACACTCCTCACCTCGTCTATAAATAGGACCCCCCGGCACATCTACAGTAACTGAGTGAACAGTAAGTTGGGTTCGGCGAAGTGTTGCGGTCTCAGTTTTCTGTCCGCACGGATTGATTCAGAGTTAACGGTGTGCTGTGTGCAGGTCGCGCGGGTAGCTTCAAGGAGCCAGGAGTTTGGCTGTGACTTCGGTCAAGTACTTGGAAGTTGTGCGGTCTCTGCGGATTCAGCAGGAGGTCGCTCTGCGTCTTGTCAGCTCTGTTTCAACTTTGCCAGCTTAAATTACCTGTCCGCCGGCTTCAGGCGGGTAGACGGTTTGTTCCTCAGTTCATCTTCAGCAGGAGGCGAATAACGGTGTGTCCGCGCGGCCTCGCAGCTTCGGCGGACTCCATGGCTATTCGGTGGATTGCAGCTTAAGTTCGGGCGATCTCAGCGGACTCGGCGACCTCGGCGACCTCGGCGGTCTCGGCGGATTCTGGTGCTTTCCGCCCGGCTTATTTTTTTGTGCTTTCTGTGGTCAGCTGTTTATACTAGCGAAATCATGTCTCGCTACGTATACCTCGCTTTGTAAAGAAGTTAAATGAATATAAGATCTGCTTGTTCTTCCATATGTTTGGTGTGTTGAGCCTGTTTCATGAGGTTCCGCTAGATCAACGTGTGAACTGGGTAGTCCCGAAGATATTAATTTGGCGTTTGGGATATCTTGCTGACCACCTTGAGAAAATTTAACAGTCATCACAACAATGGTGAAACCAGGAACATACAAGTTACGTACCGCCAGAGGAAAGACTCTTCCCCGCACTTGGAACGCGCAGAACTTGCGCCAATTTTATCAATGATTTCCTGCTTTATGTTTTTTGAATTGTGTAACACATTCTTTAACAAAAAGACTCTATGATGTGTGTAAGCCGTGAGTCTGATTCCGCATAAGTTATCTTTATTCAAATATTATGTTATGTTGCTGCAAATCTTGTCTATTCAAACAGGGAAGACGACGCACTTGTAACTCCACGTGGGGGCATGCACCCCTCACGACAAAGCCGCGATTACAACCTGCGTAAACTAAACCACGAGCCAGACTCATGCAAACTCCTCGTGGGGTCTTGCCCCCCTCACGACCAAGCCGTGATTACAACCCGCACAAACTAAATCGTGAGCTAGACTCGTGCAAACTCCCCGTGGGAGCCTACCCCCTCACGATAAAGCCGCGATTACAGTCCGCTCAAACTAAGCAATGAGCCAGACTCGTGCAAACTCCCCATGGGGGCCTGCCCCCTCGCGGCAAAGACATGATTAAAACCCGCGCAAACTAAGCCGCGAACCAGACTCGTGCAAACTTCTCGTGGAGGCCTGCCCCCCTCACGGCAAAGCCGTGATTACAACTCGCGCAAACTAAGCTGTGAGCCAGACTCGTGCAAACTCCTCGTTGGGTCCTGCCCCCCTCAGGACAAAGCCGTGATTACAAACCGCGCAAACTAAGCCGCGGGTTAGAATTATGCAGACCAAGCCGCTGGCTAGAACCGTGCAAACAAAGTCGCGGGCTAGAACTGTGCAAACAAAGTCGCGGGCTAGAACCGTGCAAACAAACTTGCGGGATAAAACCGTGCAAACAAAACCGCGTGCTAGAACTGTGCAAATTAAGTCGCGGGATGGAACTGCGCAAACAAAGTCACAAATTTACTTCACGTGAAATACTTCACTCACACGCTACTGCGAACCAAACTCGCAAAAACAAGACAAAGGAAAAACAAAACAACTAAGTGACAAAAAAAACGATCTCATACAGATCAACGCACAAGAGCGCCCACTACAACTGTAATTCAAAAACAACACATGACACAAATAGCTGGAGGAGTACAAAAACATACAAGAGACCGCTACTCATCAACAACATTGACATCAGAGCGCTTATCCTCAGAAACGTCGTCAAAGCTAAAGCCAGAGGTGTCGCATCATAGGTGTCGGCTGACAAATCGGAAGGCCTTCGCCACTCCACGTCTAAGGGCTAACTCACGGGCATCTTCTACTTGAGGCTCCAACTCCTTGAACCAGATCTTGTCATGCACCTCCTCCGCAATCAGGCTACGGTCTCGAATGTAGTCCAATGACTGCAAGTACTCCGCAAGTCCGACGGCCTTCAGCTCCGACACACGGCTCTCAGAAGATAGCATCTCCACTTGGGACCTTGCCGCCTGAAGCCGAGTCTCTAAACTTGTGCCTTCCTCATGGTAATGCTTCAACATCTCGGTGGTCCTCTCCACCAGTGCCTTCTCTACCTCCAATGTCGTGCGTGCATCCTCCAACTCGGACTTCAGCCCGGACCCCATCTGACGGAATCGCGAAACGTCACGGGCATGCTCCTCCCTCAAGGAGGCAAGCAAGGTCGTCGTCAATCTAAGCTTGTCCTCAAGGGCCAAATATCTGTCCTTCAAGCTCACATAGCGGTCGTTCCAAGTAGCGACTGTCCGGCCCTGAGTCTCAACCTGCACAAAGGAAAAATGAAAATTAGCGTCATAAGATGAAAAGTGAAAATTTCACGCAAACAAGAATTCTTACCACGCCGCCGCCTCCGCGGAAGGAACCCGTGAAAGGCTTAGCGAGTGCTAGGGTGGCAGTGGCGGTTGCGGAGGAGGCGGCATAAATACACGGTGGGAGCGGTGGCGATATAGAGCCGAAAAAGCTGGACGCGGAGTAGTTTTAAATTTTTGATTCAATTTATGAGGGATAGTGTTATTATTCAAATATTAATATAGTATTATACGAACTAAATTTAACTTAATGATATTGTGTATATTATTAATCCAAGTATTTTTACTATTAGGCTCCATTCGTTTCGATGGAATTGGGGCTTTGAAATTGACATTCAATTGTCAATTCCAATTGTAATTGTTCGACGTCTATAATATTACATCGGAATTGAAATTCATTTCAATTCTCATGTGAATTGATTATTGAAGAAACATGGCTCCCTCAATTCTTACCTCACGAGGTCTTCATTCGGGATTCCCACCTATACTAGCTCGTCCCCGACTCTATCAAAAAAATATAAACGCAAATTATGTTGTTCTCCTAGGACCGCATTTTTCGCCGAATAGCGAATTTTTCAACATGGCGCACATTTTTCTGCCCGAGATCGCATTTTTTGCCAGGGCGCACATTTTTCGCTCGAGCGCGCATTTTTTGAGCAGGCACACATTTTATCGCCCGGGCGAACATTTTTCCCCCTGACGCTCATTTTTCGCCCGACAGCGCATTTTTCACCTGAGAGCATATTTTTCGTCCGAACGAGCATTTTTCGCCTTGACGCACATTTTTCGCATCAAGGCGAATTTTTCGCCCGGACATGAATTTTTCGACCAGGCACTCATTTTTAGGCCAGTGCGCATATTTTCCCCCGAGCGCAAATTTTTTTGCTCGGGCGCTCATTTTTCACCCAGGATTGCAATTTTTGTCGGGACACATTTTTCGGTAGGGGCTTATTTTTCGGTGGGGGTGTATTTTTCGCCCGGGAGCGTATTTTTCGTCCGGACTCGCATTTTTCACCCGAGCGCGCATTTTTCAGTCGGACGTGAATTTTTGACCGGTAGCGCATTTTTCGGCACGCGCACGTATTTTTCGCTCGAGCGTGAATATTTCGCCTGATCGCGAATTTTTCGCCTCGAAGCGAAATTTTCACCCGGATGCGATTTTATTTGTCCGGGTGCCCATTTTTCTCCCGCATGTGATTTTACTTGTCCGGGTGCCCATTTTTTACCAGTGCGCAAATTTTTCGCCCGGGTGAGCATTTTTCGCACGGGCGCGCATTTTTTGCCCGGGCGCGCATTTTTCGCCCGGGAGCGCATTTTTCGCCCGGGCGCGCATTTTCACCCGGCCGCGTATTTTCGCTCGGCCACGCTTTTTCGTCCGGTCGCGCTCTTTCGCATGGGCGTGCTTTTTTCCTCGGCGGTGCTTTTTCGCCTGGGCCCGAATTTTCGCCCGGGGGCGACTATTTTTGGGCACTAAGTTTTCGTCAGGGTGCACATTTTTTGGCCGACCAATCATTTTTCTGGCGAAAAAATTCTAATATTGAGCGATTGGACGAAAAAAAACCGCCTGGGCGAAAAAATGTGTGGTCGGGCGAAAAATCGACGCTTGGACGAAAAAATTCTAATATTGAGCGGAACGTTGGAATTAATAATTCTCATTCCCATGACAGAATCCCTGCATTTAGCCGAACGGCAGAATTAGAATTGACTTCAATTGCAATTTCTGCCGGAATTGTAATTGAAGTCAATTCCAATTCCTGCATTTTAATTCCTGCGAAACAAACGGATTTTTGGCACTTTGCACCCCTCAATTATGAGGGTTTGGCACTTTGCACCCTCATTCTAATTCTCTGCACTTTTCACCCTCCAAAATCTCAAATGCATGCTGATTTCATTTAAAGCTTTTATTTTAATTTAATAAATGACCTAAATATTTACAAGAGAGGTATTTTGATCTCAATGTATTGTGTACCCCTTAAATGGAAGTATAAAACAATCTTATCGTGTTGTCCTTGCATTAGTTAAAAAGATAGACTGTTTACATTATGTCATAGTGCGAGATTTGGAGAACTCTTACATATTACCGGACGCCTGGGATGAGTGGTTTAGGCTCCGTTTGGGAGGACTTATTTTCACCGGTCAAGCGGTCACAACCGCATGAACCTGACCTTAATTAAGGTCAGGTTCATGCGGTTGTGACCGCTTGACCGGTGAAAATAAGTCCTCCCAAACTGAGCCTTAGTCGGCGAATAAACAGGTTGAAAAACTGCATTACACTATAGCTGCTTGGTCCATGTGCTTCAAGTAGTTAAATATGAAAGGGTACAAGTTATAAATTGACCGATGGTTGCTATTTTGGTAGAGAACTGCATTACACTGCAGGAAAAGTTTAGTTGACTCATATGCTGGCAGATGTTCTTCAAAATCTTCAACATTTGAGCTTACAATAAAATTAACATTAATTTAAACGTGCAACCTACAGAATGGCATAACATTTTGCCAGAGCTTACATTTGAGAATAATCTTAAATGGAAGTTAATCTAAACTTGCATGTTCACCTACAGAATACATATACACGTACCAGAATCATAAAATCGCAAAAAAAAAGTAGTCCTGAACTACAAAATTCAACATGTTCTTCAACATAAAAAATAGCAAAAATCATAAAATAACACAGTCATATAAATTCAGTATAGTCTTCATAACCTTCCGGCTCACCTGCGAAGAACACAAAATAATTATGTCAGCAATTTTATCTAAATTACATTAATTTAATATATTTACTTGCTACTACTTACATTGAAAAGTAAAATCTGATGGTCCACTTAATGCATCTTTCCCGACGTGGGCATTTTAACGTGTGATCTTCTTCTTCACCTAAATGGAAGTAGAAAGCAATCAATATTTTTCAACAATAAATGTAATATGTAATATAACAATCTAATTGAACTAACCGGTAGCTTTAATTTGGATGTTGATTTTGCGGGCAATGATGGCGACGTTGTCCCGCCATTTGCTCGTGATGATCGTGACCGTTCGATTGGTGGCAATGATGTCCCGCCATTTGTTCGTGATGACGTTGCAGATGGTGCTAACGAGTTCTTTGGCGAGCTCCATGGCGACGCCGGGTCCATGCATTATGTTGATCGTCGCCGCAACCGTACGTTTGAAGACTCGGATGGACGATGCCGCAACAATAATTTTGATGCACGCCATCGCCGCTACAACGCCATCACCGTGACAATTATTTTGCTACAACACCATTGCTGCTATAACGCCATCGTCGCGACAATAATTTCGCTACAACGTCATCGCCGCTACAACGCCATCGTCGCGACAATAATTTAATAATTATAGTATTATATTATATTTATTAATTTTCTTGTTGCATTATTTTAATTTGAGAGTTTTTATTTCATGCATTTAGTTATTGTATTTGTTATATCATGTTTATGATGGTGCATATAACCATCATGTGTTTATTTTATTTGAATGAAGGAGATTGAGTGATGTAGGCTACAAAAAGCCATGTTTATGAAGTATTGAAGAGAAGAATGAAAAGAAAAAAAATCTGGAATTCAAGTTTTGAATTTTCCCCCTCTTTCCTCTTTCTCTCTAAGGCAAATTTTGGCCCCTCCTTGTTTCTCCTCCTCTCTTGGCCGCCGGCCTCATCTTCTTCCCCTCTCCTCCCTCCTCTCGTCTTCTCCACAAAATCCTTTCTCCTCTCCACTACGAGTAACAAATCAAAGAACTCCTCTCCTTGAAGAATTCGGCCAACATCCTTTCCCCCTCCTTGGGTGATTTCGGTCAAGGACAACAACTTCGGCGACGACGAACCTTCTCCGACGTGAAGCAAGGAAGGTGGACGAGTTTCTCTCCGTTCGGCGTGACTCCGGCGGAGCCGTGGAAGAGCAAACCATTTTTCATCGGAATCATCTATTCCGATTGGGGTAACGAAAATTACTACTCTTGTGTGATTCCCTCTTAGATAGATCTTGTGGTGGTTTTCTTTGGCGTTGCTTCCGAACTTTTGAATTCATCGTGGTTTTGATCCGAACGATATTGTTATCTTCTTTTGATCTATTTTAAGTTCGTGAGGATTGGCGGACCTCGTTTTCTTTTTGTTGGGAGAGATCTACCATTTCCGAATCGTTTACTTTTGGTGGATCTCTTTTGGTACAACACACGCTCGAACGGATCGGGTCGATTCATTTCGCTTGAGAGAATATTGGTTCATCGCCTCTATTTGATCTATAAGGGTGTAGCGAACCCGTGCGTTAGCATTAGATTGATATTATTGTGAATCGGGTGCGTTGCGTTTAAATTGTGTGAGCGTAGAATTGAAACGAGTGAGAACAATTCAGTGTCTTTGTCCGTTGCGTCTCGTCAGGAGACGTAGCCTGCATTAATTTGGTATCAAAGCGAGGTTCTCGTCAATTTCCTAATTGGCACTCCTCCCCCTCTTCAAATTAAAAACAAATAAATTTCAAATTTTAAATTTCAAATTTTAGATTCCAAATTTCGAATTTCAAAATTTCAAATTTCAAATTTCAGATTTCAAAATTTAAATTTCGAATTTCAAATTTCAAATTTCAAAATTTCAAATTTCAAATTTTAAATTTCAAATTTCAAATTTCAAATTTCAAATTTTAAATTTCAAAATTTAAATTTCAAATTTCAAATTTCAAATTTTCAAAATTTCAAATTTCAAATTTCAAAATTTCAAATTTAAAAATTCAAAATTTAAATTTCAAATTTCAAATTTCAAAATTTCAAATTTCAAATTTCAAATTTCAAAATTCAAAATTTAAATTTCAAATTTCAAAATTTCAAAATTCAAAATTTAAATTTTGAATTTCAAATTTCAAATTCCAAATTTCAAAATTTCGAATTTCAAATTTCAAAAGTTCAAATTTCAAATTTCAAATTTAAAAATTCAAAAGTTAAATTTCAAATTTCAAATTTCAAAATTTCAAATTTCAAATTTCAAATTTCAAAATTCAAAATTTAAATTTAAAATTTCAAATTTCAAAATTTCAAATTTTAAATTTCAAATTTCAAATTTCAAAATTTAAATTTCAAATTTCAAATTTCAAATTTCAAAATTTCAAATTTCCTATTTCAAGTTTCAAAGTTTAAAATTCCAAATTCCAATTTCAAAAAAAATCCAAAATTATGGCCTATGACGTTCACGTTTCCCGGTTGGACTTTTGGTATGATAAAGCCATGACTAAGTTTCCCCCTAGGCAATGCCACACTTGTCCTACTTATGACGGTTTAGGGTGTCCTAAAATTTTTAGGGATTGACTTAAGGGTATAGAACTTCATTTCAAGTGTTACGGATGGGATGACCCCCAAAAGATTCACTTTGCCCGAGAACAGTTAATAGGTCAGGCCCAGTTATTTTGGCTGAACGAAGAGCGTCGTGTTGGTGGTTATCAACATAATTGGCAGGCGATGCGTAGCCTCCTTTCAGATCAATTTGATCCCGCCTATCTCCGTACTACCAACACCGAGCCTGTGAGTGAGTACGGCTTACTACATTATTGTCGCACCGACCTAGACCTCACCTTTAGTACGGATTTGGAGATTGAGAAGCGCCGACCTCCTAGGAGAAAGGTTCACTCAAGTCAGAAGATTATTACCTTTGAGTCTAGTGGCGTATCTGATCTTGGTTCTATTGCGTGTCATCCCATGATTATGCCCATAGAACCTTTTGATTCTCCCCGTGAGTTGCCTGCTCCAGTTATTGAATCCTCCGATGAGTCAAAGGAAAGGCTTAGGATGGTGCCCGTCACTGAGGATGAGGTTGCTGTCCCTGACGATTATAGTGACGATGAGGATATTGGTTACCCTAGTGACCTGGATGAGGATTCCACCATTGAGGAGTCATCCCTACTCCCCTCGACGACATTTTGGAGCCTACGGTTACTCCTGCTGAGATTACACCTGAGTCGGTCGGCAATTTACCTGATGATGAGAGTTTACTTAGTAGTGACTTAGGAGATGCTCTGTTCGGACTCGAGCTGGATCCTTTTAAACCGAGATATATTGAGGACTGTTCTGATGATCCTGATATATTGGACGTTCCGACTGATTGGGAAGACTTACCGTTGGTGAACGAGTTATGCTTGAATGATTTTAGTACTATGAGCCCGAACGATATTTCTTTAATGCAAACACCTTTATCTGACGTTCCCGATTTAAAGCTTCCGTCGGGCTCAATTCTACCCTTGTCTGAGACCATAATTGATTCTAAATTAAATAACTTGGATAGTGTGTCAGAAGAAATTGTAAGCAAAAAAATTGCATTATTGGATGGCTTTTTGGATTGTACCCCGAGTTTGATTTTACCGACTCGTCCCCCTGACCCGTTGACTCGACGTAATGATCATTTGGGACATGAGTGTGGTACGATTGATTTCAGTAGTTCTATAGTTCCCCCTGGCTTCATTCTGCCAGTTCCCCCAGATGAGATCCCGTTAGTGCCCCCAGATCTCGTATCATTATTGTCGACCTATGACCCGACCATTGATTCTGAATTACATGATATATCTAATGAATTGGTAGACATGTCAGACGAATTTTTTGTAAGGGCGAATCCATTGTTTGAATTTTCATATGACTTTAATGGTTTGCACCCGGAGGATTTTACTTGGACGATAAATCCGTATTTTGACATTGGGCATGACTTAGCCCCTCCTCCAGAATCTATCGATGCTCCCATTCCTGAGATCTGTACTGCTACTGATGTCGTGATTTATGAGTTGGAAGAATGTCCTAGCGAAAGAGTTATATTTTTGGAAGACGACATAGAAGTAGACCCGGATGAGCGTCCCCTGATGCTAACTCCATTGCGTGAATTTAAATGCGATCTTAACTCTCTCCCGGTTTTAGCTTTACCGACTCTCCCTCCTGATATGTTGACCCAACTAGCGGATCCTTTCGGACATGAATTTATTTTGCCTGCTTTGAGTCATGTTATTTTACCATCCATGCTGGACCCTCCTTGGGATATGTCTCGTAGTGTGATAATAGATTTCGTGTTTGGTCATGATGAATGTCTCATTAATTTGGTAGCCACTCGACTTTCTAAAACTAACCAAATCTCTGAGAGTACGTTAATGATGTGGTCATTTTTGTGCCACTGTATCGCATTCCGTTGGTACCACCAGATCTCGTTGGGTTGGTGCCACCATATGTAGTTCCACTAGTGTCACCCTATTACTTTCCGTTGGTGCCACCATATTTAGTTCCCTTGGTTCCATCTCAAGTAGTTCCGTTACCGATATTTTACATGTCAAGTCTGTCTGCAATAGTATTTGCCGCACACGTTTTCATTTTACATAAGCACATTCATGAAATGTTAACCGCCCAACATGCATTTTATAAATCTAATGCTAACGTACATAGAAGAGTATCTCACTTTAATGTTGATGATTTGGTCTTGGCCCGTCTCATTCCTGAACGGTTGCCTTCGGGCTCCCTAAAAAAGTTAGCGAATTGGCGAGCTAGTCCTTTCCGAATTTTAAAGAGGTTAGGAGAAAATGCTTATCTTTTGGGGATACCCACCGATTGGGGTATATACCCCATTTTCAATGTTTCGGATTTAACGCCTTATGTTTCTCCACCACTTGAATTATCTGCCTCTCTGTTTATTTTGTCCACTATATTTTCTAATGGGTTGAGGGGTGTGTTGGGTCCTGGATCGCTCTCTTTTACGGTTTCCACTGGAGGTATGTTGAATGTTGATGTCGAAACTTTTCCACCTTTTTTGACTAATGCTTTTCCAAGGTTCCCGAAGACCTTCATTTTGCCAGACAGGTGCTATTTGATGTGGCATGATCCCGATACTACCAATTGGATTGTGGGGCCAGATTTGTCTCATGTTGCTGCTTCTTTTGACTGTTCTCCCCTCACGGGCCACTCATCGGAGATGAGTAATTTTGAGTGGGGGAGGATTGATGGCGACGTTGTCCCGCCATTTGCTCGTGATGATCGTGACCGTTCGATTGGTGGCGATGATGTCCTGCCATTTGTTCGTGATGACGTTGCAGATGGTGCTAACGAGTTCTTTGGCGAGCTCCATGGCGACGCCGGGTCCATGTATTATGTTGATCGTCGCCGCAACCGTACGTTTGAAGACTCGGATGGACGATGCCAGAACAATAATTTTGATGCACGCCATCACCGCTACAACGCCATCACCGTGACAATTATTTTGCTACAACACCATTGCTGCTATAACGTCATCGTCGCGACAATAATTTCGCTACAACGTCATCGCCGCTACAACGCCATCGTCGCGACAATAATTTAATAATTATAGTATTATATTATATTTATTAATTTTCTTGTTGCATTGTTTTAATTTGAGAGTTTTTATTTCATGCATTTAGTTATTGTATTTGTTATATCATGTTTATGATGGGTGCATATAACCATCATGTGTTTATTTTATTTGAATGAAGGAGATTGAGTGGTGTAGGATATAAAAGGTCATGTTTATGAAGGATTGAAGAGAAGAATGAAAAGAAAAAAAATTTGGAATTCAAGTTATGAATTTTCCCCCTCTTTCCTCTTTCCCTCTAAGGCAAATTTTGGCCCCTCCTTGTTTCTCCTCCTCTCTTGGCCGCCGGCCTCATCTTCTTCCCCTCTCCTCCCTCCTCTCGTCTTCTCCACAAAATCCTTTCTCCTCTCCACTACGAGTAACAAATCAAAGAACTCTTCTCCTTGAAGAATTCGGCCAACATCCTTTCCCCCTCCTTGGGTGATTTCGGTCAAGGACAACAACTTCGGCGACAACGAACCTTCTCCGACGTGAAGCAAGGAAGGTGGACGAGTTTCTCTCCGTTCGGCGTGACTCCGAAGGAGCCGTGGAAGAGCGAACCATTTTTCATCGGAATCATCTATTCTGATTGGGTTAACGAAAATTACTACTCTCGTGTGATTCCCTCTTAGATAGATCTTGTGGTGGTTTTCTTTGGCGTTGCTTCCGAACTTTTGAATTCATCATGGTTTTGATCCGAACGATATTGTTATCTTCTTTTGATCTATTTTAAGTTCGTGAGGATTGACGGACCTCGTTTTCTTTTTGTTGGGAGAGATCTACCATTTCCGAATCGTTTACTTCTGGTGGATCTCTTTTGGTACAACACACGCTCGAACGGATCGGGTCGATCCATTTCGCTTGAGAGAATATTGGTTCATCGCCTCTATTTGATCTATAAGGGTGTAGCGAACCCGTGCGTTAGCATTAGATTGATATTATTGTGAATCGGGTGCGCTGCGTTTAAATTGTGCGAGCGTAGAATTAAAACGAGTGAGAAAAATTCAGTGTCTTTGTCCGTTGCGTCTCGTCAGGAGACGTAGCCTGCATCAGGCAATGTTGGTTCACAGGTATTGGAGGATTGACCGCACCTTTTTTTATTATGTCCCACAACTCCACACTTAGAACAAGCATATTTTGTACCAATTCTATTTATACTATATTTCTTGTTAGGAAGCTTGTCTTCCTTTTTCTTCTTGCATGCTTTGAAGGTCGTCCTGCAGTTTTGGTCGATATATTACAACACACCACATGATTTAAGTTACATTGGGGCCACTCACCTTGTCCGCTGAGAGGATTCAACATGTGCTCATAAGCTTTCAAGAAGGTAGTCTTCTTATACCAATAATCAACGTAGTCTTTGGTCTTCTCCCTTTTATAGAAAATGCATGCTATAGCATGCACACATGGAATTCCATTAAGATCCCACTTCTTGCAAGTACATTCCTGAGATTCTAAATCCACAATCCATTTATCCCTTCACCTCAAATTTATCATTTACATTCCACTCCAAAATATATTCTTGCACCCCACCCCCCACCTTTTATTATTTTCCAAAATCTTTTGAATGGTTGGATATATATTTCCACCAGATTTAAATATTTTATCTCTCTGTGTATGTATCCTCTTCATCAAAATAATTCTTAAAATCTCAAACATTGTGATAATGGGTTTGTCTCTAGCCTTCATTATTATATTATTGAAGCTCTCACATAAATTATTAAGCAACATATCACATTTTGGTCATCTACTAAAATGTGATCTTGCCCAATTTTTGGGATCTCTGACTCATGTCCATTCATAAGCCGCAATGTTGAATTCTTTCATCTTCGACATCTCTCTATTAAAATCAACTAATCTAGTTGCAGATGCTGCCTTTCACAATAAAGATTTGAGTTGCAAGCCTTTGTGAATTTGCTTAAAATTACTATACATGTGCCTCAAACAAAACATGTGTTCTGCATGTGGTAATAATTCTTCAACTGCCCGAATCAATCTTTTTTGTTTATCAGATATTATAGTAAATGCATATTGGTTCACAATGTTCAAATTTTCAATTCTCTCTGAGCACCATGGCATATGTTATAGGGCACATACCATTGTTCCCATCAATACTGATGTTGCATAATAGAACTCCTCTAGTAGTGGTTTTTAAGTGAGTACAATCAAGCCCTATTATTGGTCGGCAACCAGCAATAAAACCCAATTTTATAGCCCCCCAACATATATATATTCTTTTGAAAGCACATGATAGATTTTTGGATTCCTGTTTACATTGTAGTTTTACAGTTGTGTTAGGATTACTACGGCGGATGTCTTCACAATAATCCCATAACATGGCATACTGCTCTGACTCTGAATCATTGATTATCTTATTGGCTTTTTTTTCGCTCTATACATCTTCCAGATCGAGAGAAACGTTCTATTCTCCATTTGCATTGTTTCTTGCATTGAATGTGCAGGCCACTCGGGGTTACTCCTTAAGTGGTGTTGATATTTATTTGCAAGGAAATCAGTCGTACAATGTTTTGAACTTGAGGCTCTGTAGCATGAATGTTCTCCTTTGATAGTCTTCACTTGGAAGGTTTGGTCATTCTTAGAGATGAATACAACGTACATTACTCATCCACATTCGCAAGTAACTTGCACTTTATCACTACAGTTTTTTGTAAATTTAATCGGTCTTCCTTGCATATTTGAGTACGTTCGTACTGCATCTCTAAACTCTTGAGTTGTATTAATGCATAGCCCAACTTGAAATTCAAAATTTGAGTTATCTGCAGCACCATGATAAATATAACAATATGTTGATTTACTTTTTTGCGTGTGTGATGTGATTAGAGTATTGCTTCCTACAACCATTTGAGATATCTCCTTCCCTGCAACCCATTTGATAGCTTCATCTATATTTTCATCAAAATGCAAATCACGTTTATCATAATCGTCATCTTTGAAGCTATCTGTGAAAGTGGAATCAGTACCATCTGTGTCGCCCTCAGTGCTCATTAAATCAATGTCATCATTATTATCTCCATCATTACCTCCATGTATTTGATCAATGTAATATATGGAATCCCTGAAACCTGAAATCTATTATAGGATTTGTGTTTCTAAAATTAATTTTGCAACCCCATCTAAATAGCCACAATAATATGAAATTAATTTGAGTTTAAAAGTATACTTGCACAAAATTTGGGTAGTCCAATTCACAAAACTATGGCACTAATCAAGCCAGGAAGAACACCCTCGTGAGGCCTTGCTGTCGCGGGATGCGGGAGAGAGCAGTGAAGAAGTGTATCACCAGCAACCAAGAAATGGGGGATTGGGAATTCGGCTAGGTTTAGAATGAGGGATATGTGGATTCAGGTATTGACTGAAATACCCTTATTCATTTTTATTAAATTATAATAATGCATTTAAATAAAAAGAGGGTGCATTTGAAATTTTGGAGGGTGCAAAGTGCCAAGGAATTAGAACGAGGGTGCAAAGTGCCAACCCCCCCCCCCCCCAATTGGGGGTGCAAAGTGTCAAAAATATGCAAACAGAGCCTTAGGGAATTATTATTGGTATCACATAAATGAATATTTGTAACTCATTGATATCTGTACCCAAAATGGATATTTGTACTCATAATTTATATCTGTACTCATACATAATAATATTAAGAAAAATGATGATGTTGTCGCGCCAACAACCATCATCGCCGCCGCCGCGCCAACAGCCAGCATCGCTTTCGTCGTGGCCGCGCCTGAAAGATATTGTACCCAAACACCTAGAGGGGGGGGGGTGAATAGGTGACTTGAATCTTTTTAACTTTTTATGGCAGAATTCAGAATATAACACAGAATTCTAGCTACTTTATCACAGCAATCACACAACAATCACAGAATATCACAGCACACAGTAGACACACAGTTTTATAGTGGTTCCCCAAGGTTTGGGTACATCCACTTTCCCCCTTCGCCTATCTAGCAGTGTACTAGATTCGGCCAAACTCCTCCACTATCTCAGAACCCAAAACAGGTTCCTACACCTCAGGCCCAAGGCCCTACAACTCAGCTTCTTCACAAAGCTTACACTCAGCCACCAAGGCCTACACTCAACCACCAAGGCCTACACTCAGCCACAACAGGCCTACACTCAGAGATTTCAATCTCCTACACTCAGGCACTCAAGCCCTACACTCAGCCTTTATAATTATAGGCTTACAAGACTCAGATCCCTAAGGATCCTACAAGAAAATATGAATACAATAATATTAACTCAGCAACTCAGAGACAAGAGAGGAGAGTTGTGAGTTTCTTGATGAGTTCTTGGAAGAACTCAACTGAAATCAATCTGACTTGGCTTTCTTCAAAGCTTCTTGAATGTAGAACTCAATAAGATTGACCCCTTCTGCAGTTAATCCTTGTTCTCTGCTACTTAAGATTCAGAATAAATCTGAACTCTTCTTCTCAGCCTGGTTCCAACGGCTGATTTCTTGGATGGAGCTCTCTCTCTCCGGCTTCTTAGATCTTCACTTGATAGCTAGATCTTCTTTGAATTACTTCAACAACCACTTGATCAAGTCTTTTCTGTAGACAGTATAAACCTATTTATAGGTCTTCTTCATGGTAACCGGCTGGTCCGGTTCATAACTGATTTCTGACAACTCTGACAGGTGCAGTAGACCGGCTGGAATGGCAGCTGTCAAGTCATCCAGTCAGTTCTTGAAAATTCTGTAACTGTCTGCAAGTGTCGAGACTGTCTGTCTTTAAGTGTCGACACTTATAGACCAAGTGTCGACACAAGTTGTCTAAGTGTCGACACTAGCCTACAAGGTGTCGACACAACTCCTTGTGTTGTAGATTTTGTATCTCGACACTGTTTCTTCTTCATGTGTCGACACTGAAATTGAGTGTCGACATAAGTACTTGTACTTCAGTATTTTGCTGAATTCTTCTAAGTGTCGACATAACACCTTTGTGTCGACACATCTTCATGTGTTGAACTCGCTGAGTGTCGACACTTCTTCTTGGTGTCGACACATGTCTTTAGTGTTGATACTTGCTGAGTGTCGACACATTGCTCTGGGTGTCGACACATTCTTCTTCTGCCGAGACTCTGGCTGAGTGTCGACACATCTCCTTAGTGTCGACACTTGTACTTAGAAATTTCTGAACTTTGCTAAGTGTCGACACAGCTCCTTGTGTCGACACTTTCTTCAAGTGTTGAGTCTTCAGTTAATTGTCGACACATTGTTCTGGGTGTCGACACTTACTTCAAGTGTTGACTCTTCTGCTGAGTGTCGACATATTGTTCTGGGTGTCGACACTTGTACTTAGTCTCTGCTGACTTTTGATGAGTGTCGACACAGCCTCCAAGTGTCGACACTTTCTGATGTAGACACAGTTTCACTGGGTGTCGACACAACTGCTAAGTGTCGACACTGCTTCACTGCACTTTTCTTCACTGAGTGTCGACACAACTCCTTGTGTCGACACTTTCTGTCTGGTGTCGACTCTGCATCCCTGGTGTCGACACAATGACTCCAAGTGTCGACACTGCTTGCTTGGGTGTCGACACAAGTCTTCTTAAGTGTCGACACTTTCCCTTTGGGTGTCGACACATGGACTTAGAAACTTTTTCTTCTTTCCTGCAAATACTTAACCTGCACAAGTAAACTCAAAACACATCAAATACATTTTGATGTATATCATTGAGTTGGGTGAGGCTTCTTCAAATCAGGTACATTTGAACCAATGTACCCAACAATCTCCCCATATTTGGAGAAGTCATAACCCTTAGTCAATGATATACGCCATTCATAATAAAATTACAAAATGATGTAAAGCAGGATTATATATAGCAGGGCAAACATAAACATGTATCAATCAAACATGTATACAAAGACATAATCTCAGAACAACTATGAAATAAATTTAACACATAGCAAATTTATCACACAACACATTATTCCAATACTTTGTCATATTCATATTTCAAAAGTTTACAGAATGTTTATCATCAAAAGATTACATAGTAAACTTAAGAAAATTTCTATGCTATTCTTGATCAGCATCTTTGATCACTATCCCTTTTCCAGATTTTATCCTTGCTTGCACAGGGGCTTCAGCATCTTCAGTTTCAGCAGGCTTCTTCCCTTTCAGCTCCTTCTTCTTAAACTCTTCAGCTTTGATCTTTTGCCTTTCAAAATAATGATAAGGCTTGAGAAAGTACTTGCTAGGCTCCTGGGCAGTAGGAGGTAGCTTTCCCATCTTGGCCTTTCTTCTATATTGGACTATAGCCTCCTGCCTTGTCTCATGCTTTCTCCATTCAGCCTCAGAAAACCACTTGTTCCTGTCTTGAATGTTGTCTTTTACAGCTTTCCATGCAGTCAAAATAATGTTCCTAGAGGTGGGGCTCCACTGCTCAAAGTCAGGTCTTTGTTCAGCTTGCTCCCTGAACCTCTTCTTAGACAATCTGGTTTCTTCTTCAGCTTGCTCTTTCAAGATAGCTTCTTGCATAGCTTCAGATATTGGCTGAACAACCTTTTCTAGAATAATCTTCTGATTTCCATCAGGTGGACTATACATGGACTGTATGTCAGCTTGAACCATATCAAAATCTGGTGGAGGATAGATCACTTGAGCTACTTCTGGTTGCTCACCTCCAAGATATGCAGGGTGAATTCTAGATTCTGCCACATTATCATCATCACAAAGAGGAGGATAACCAAGAGTGGCTCTGATGGAATTAGAAATCCATTTTGCATGGTCAGAGCCAGCTTTGACTAAGACCCTCTCCCCATTTATGACTTATCTTTCTATGTGATCCCTTAAATCATCTTTTTGAAATCTGATTTGGGCATTTAGATAGTTGACTCCATCCCTGTAGAAAGGTCTTAACCTTTGTAGTTTTTCAGAGATCAGCTTCTGAGAGTCTTGAATAGCAGTTGTAATACCAGTTAAGCTCTCTTGCAGTGCTTTATCAAAATCTGCCTTAGCAGTAGCAGTAGAGGTTGTCAGTCCAGCACCTATGTTTTTCATTTCTGTGACAATTGCATTATGAGAAGCAGTTAAGTTATCATTCATTTTTATCTGATTTTCCAGTACATACCCTTGTTTCTGTGCAATGTCATCTACTTGAGCCTTTATCTTCTCCTGATGTGTAGCCAAGTACACCACTGCATTCCCTCCCTTGTGGAAGCAGTCTGTCAACTCCTTCTTATTAAGATTCATTTCAAATCTTATTGACTTTATATCTTGGGCTAGATCAAACTGTAATGATTTTTGCCCTTCATCAATATACTTCTCAATTGCCTGCCTGTGCTCATCAAGTTTAATTTGCATTGCAACCATTAAAGCACTATAATCAACAGTTGGAGCTGGCTGTGATATAGGCTGTGGAGCAACAGTTTGGAGAGCCTTTTTGTAACTCTGGCACCTTCTTCTGAATACTTGAAATTTCTTTTTCTTTGCCCTTGTAGCTTCTTCATCTTCAGAGGCTGAAGTACTTGCTATCTCTACCCTCTCCTTAGGTAGCTCCTCAACTGCTGGTTGTTTCTCAGGCTCTTCAACAATTGGCATTTGCTCCCCCTCAACTGGAGCATTCTCCCCCCTTAGCAGCAGTTTCTTTGTCAAAATCTGTTTGATCCAGATTTAGGAAGAGATCTTCCATAGTATATTCTGGTGGAGAATGGGTTGGAGAAACTCTGGGCTCATCTATCACTGGATCAGATACAACTTGAACTTCAACAGATGTGTCTTCCATGACAACATCTGGGAGTTGGCTATCCAGCTGAGTTTGCTGATTAATATTACTTAATGGATCAGAAAAAAAAAGCAGTATCCACTTTAAGGAAATCTAAAGTATTAAGCTCAGTGATTACCTCTAGGATGATGTTGGTTGCTTGCTCACTCTTAAGAGGAGTGGGTTCTTCCACAACTAAGGGCTCCCCCTGGATTTGTTCCTGGTGTAAGGGGCTAGCTGGTGGTAGCTCCCCCTGCCTCTCAGCAACTTCTTGTTGAGCAGTAGACTTCTCAACAGTCTCTTCTTCATTCTCATCAGGTGAGAAAACAACTTGCTCTTCACTGTCAGAGCTGCTAGTTGGAACCTGGGCCACTGGAGCAGCTTTCCTCTTCTTCTGTTGAGGTGATACTTTCTCAGGAACTATCTTCTCAGGGGTTGACATCTCTTTAGACAACACCCTGTCCCATCTAGAGAATATCCTCATATCCATTTTTCTCATATGATTTATTTTTGTTCCAGCAGCTTGACTCATTACCTCTGGAATACTTCCAGCAAGGTATAGACTTAAGATCCTGCCCAAGTTGGGCTTCTTCAGGCTTTCCTTGATCTTCTCAAAGATCACTACAAACCAGTCAGTTTTCAGATTGAAGATTATCCTGGTCATAATGCTGAACATATGGGCAGATACCCTATTATGCCCTCCAGGTTTGCTTAAGATCACTTTGCCAACAATTTCTCACATGAATTTCCCTTGGCTGTTCATGCCTTTTCTATTGAAAACAGATCCAATTTTAATTTTAGAATCTAGTCCACACCAAGTTAGAGCTTCTCTGGTCTTTGAAGTAGTAACTTCATCTTCTTCTTTAATTCTTGGTAACTGTAGCACTTTCCTCAAACTTTTAGGTGACACCTTCACCTTTTCACCATGGACCCTGGACTTGATCTTGAATCCAGTGTCGTCTAGGGTTGCTCCATTAAGGAATTCCAGTACTTCCTTTTTCCAGATCTTTGTGGGTTCAGAAACAAGAAATTCCAACCCTGAGTCTGCAACTAGGGTTATAACATTCTTGATCTTCGGGTCTGCATCAACAAATGCGTCGTGCACCAGTTCGTAGCCTTCATTGACGTTCTCCTCAAGCTTTGGCGCCATTAGGGTTTGAAGAATTTGAACTGAGAGAAGAGAGGTGTCGACACACAAGTTTGGTCTCAAAACTTTTGAAAGCTTGTCGACAGACTAAGGCAAAATCCTATTTATACCTTTTTAGGTTTGAAGATGAAAAGGCGGGCAACTAACTTAAATTGTGTCGACACTGTCGATAAGTGTCGACACTGACTTATAATGTCTCGACACCTATGTGTCGACACAAGTTTAGTCAACAGATTATATGTGTCGACACTTGTTTATGTGTCGACACCACTTAACTCGACACATAGTCGAGACTTTACTTAGATAATTCTGAGTAAACACTATGTGTCGACAACACCTTGGTTGTGTCGACACCAACTTGTCATGTGTCGACACTAATATTCTGAAGTGTCGACACCAATTTCCTAGATGTGTCGACACCTTTTCCCTGAAGTGTCGACACCACTTTTCTGTGTCGACACCACTTTTCTGTGTCGACACAGATATCTCTGTGTGTCGACACCTTTTGACTTAGCCATTTTTATAAACTTATTCTAAGTTTATCATTCCTAGTTCAATTTTAAACCTATTGAACTTAGTTTCTTCTAAAGGCTTAGTATACATATCAGCTAATTGATTATCAGTTTTAACATATTCCAGTAAAATATCTTCTTTCTCTACATGCTCCCTAAGAAAATGATATTTTATTTCAATATGTTTAGTTCTACTATGAGAAACATGGTTATGTGTAATTGATATAGCACTTGTAGAATCACAAAAGAGTGGAGTTCTACTTACCTGAATTCCATAGTCCTTAAGCTGATGTTGTATCCATAGAAGTTGAGCACAGCAACTTCCTGCAGCCACGTATTCTGATTCTGTAGTGGAGATAGCCACACTTGTTTGCTTCTTGCTACTCCATGAAATCAGTCTTCCACCTAGGAATTGACAGGTTCTAGTTGTGCTTTTTCTATCTTCTTTGCATCCTGCAAAGTCTGCATCTGAATAACCTGTTAGTTCAAAATCCCCATTCCTAGGATACCAGAGGCCTAGATAAGGAGTGCCCTTTAGATATCTCAATATTCTTTTGACTGCTGTCAAATGAGACTCTTTAGGGTAGGCTTGATACCTTGCACAGACACATGTAGCATACATGATATCTGGTCTACTTGCTGTCAAATATAATAGGGAGCCAACTATCCCTCTATACAAAGACTCATCTACAGGTTTCCCTACATCATCCTTGCTAAGAGACATACTTGACCCCATAGGAGTCTTCATGGTACTGGATGAATCCATACCATACTTCCTAATGAGTTATAGGGTGAACTTAGACTGGCATATGGATAAATCATTCTCAGTCTGTCTTACTTGGAGACCCAAGAAGAATTTAAGCTCTCCCATACTACTCATCTCAAATTGACCTTGCATTAGTTTTGCAAACTTTTTGCAAAGGCTACTTTCAGTAGACCCAAATATAATGTCATCTACATATATTTGGACTAGTATTACTTTGCCTCTAGATTCCCTGAGGAATAAAGTCTTGTCTATTTTCCCCCTTGAGAACTTATTCTCAATGAGGAAACTAGACAGGATTTCATACCAAGCCCTAAGGGCTTGCTTTAACACATATAAAGCTTTCCTAAGTCTATAGACATGATTAGGTAGAGTTGAATCAACAAAACCTGATGGCTGTTCCACATAGACTTCCTCTTTAAGATTACCATTCAGAAATGTTGACTTGACATCCATTTGGTAAACTTTAAATCCTTGAAAGGTTGCATAGGCCAGGAACATCCTTATGGCTTCCAGTCTGGCTACTGGAGCAAAGGTTTGATCAAAGTCAATATCTTCTTCCTGCCTATATCCTTTAGCAACCAATCTTGCTTTGTTCTTAATGATGACTCCATGTTCATCCATCTTGTTCCTATAGATCCACTTGGTCCCAATTATGTTGTGGTCTTTAGGTTTAGGAACAAGCTCCCAGACCTTGCATCTCTTGAACTGATTCAGCTCTTCTTGCATTGCCTCAATCCAATGAGGGTCTAGGATGGCTTCTTCAAACTTCTTTGGTTCAACTTGGGATAGGAAACTGGAGTAGATTGTTGCATTCAGATTTCTGCTCCTTGTTTGTACCCCTTGTCTTGGATCACCAATGATTTGTTCAGCTGGATGATCTCTAAGATGCCTATTGGCTGGAGGCATCCTGACTTCAGGTTGAACTTCTTCAACTTCTTCATCTTGCTGTACTCCTTGTACTTCTTCAGCATTAGGTACATGTAGTAATCCCCCTGGACAGCAGCCACTATCTTCTACTTGCTGTCTTGCAGTAGGTTCTTCTTATATAGTGAGCTTTTCCATCTTCTTTGTTATACCTGTGGGGCTGCAAATACTACTAGACAACTCATTGTTAATAAGTCTAGTTTCATCAAATACTACATGTACAGTCTCTTCTACAACTTGTGTAGACAAGTTGTAGACTCTATAAGCCTTACTGTTGTTGCTGTACCCAACAAAAATTCCCTCTTGGGACTTGGCAGCAAACTTAGTCAAGTAAGACTTTCCATTGTTAAGTATAAAGCACTTACAACCAAAGATCCTGAAGTAGGATAGGTTTGGTCTCCTGCCTTTCACAACCTCATAGGGGGTCTTGTTGAGGCTTTTAGTAATGGTAGCCCTATTAATAACATGACATGCAGTATTGACTACTTCAGCCCAGAAATATTCTGGTAGTGATGTATCACTTAATAGGGTCCTACCAGCCTTAATCACGGTTCTATTCTTCCTCTCAGCAATGCCATTTTGCTGAGGTGTTCTTGGTGAAGAAAACTCTTGAAATATTCCAAATTCTTCACATAGTTTTGTCATGCTATCAGACTGAAATTCAGTACCATGGTCACTTCTAATCTTGACCACTGTACTGTCTAGTTCATTCTGAATTTGCTTGACAAAGCTATAGAAGATACTAGGTGTTTCAGATTTCTGTCTTAGGAAGAACACCCAGGAAAACCTTGAGTAGTCATCTACAACTACAAAGGTATAGACTTTCCTACCCAGGCTGTGAATTGGCATTGGACTAAAGAGATCCATATGCAAGAGGTATAAACACCTCACAGCATCTTTGTTTTCTATGATTCTAAAGGTGGATCTAGTCTGCTTGCCCTTTTGACAAGCTGAGCAAATAACATCTTTAATACACTTAACTTGAGGATCATTCCTCACTAACTCTTTGCTAAAGAGTTTGCCAATTGTCTTGTAGTTTAGATGGGCTAGCCTCTTGTGCCATTTGACACAATGAGAGACTTTCTCATCAGCTACTAGACACACTGGAGAACCATTGTTCTCAACCATAATGTCTAAACAGTAGACATTTCTTTTTCTATAGCCAGTCAAAATAATCTCTTGATCATTTGACCTCCTGATATGACAACCATCTTTCACAAATGAGATGTCATATCCTACATCACTCAATTGACTTATACTAATAAAGTTATGTTTCAAACCTTTAACATAGGTCACTTGAGTAATTGTAATAAAGGAGTTAGAAATGTTACCAAAACCCTTGATGATCCTTTTTTCAGATCCATCAAAGGTGACTTTTGTACCATCATTTATAGGTGTGTAATCCTTTAGTAAACTCCTTGTTCCAGTCATATGTCTGGAACATCCACTGTCCAAGTACCATATTGGGGCATGGCCACTTGGACTCACCTGCAAAACAGATTAGTGAACCTTAGAACCCAAAGAATTCTTGGGTCCTTGGTACTGGTTAGTTTGCATCCTAACAAAGCTACCTGCAAGTTTTCCAACAGGTAGTTTGCTACTCACTTTGGCACTAGCATTGTGCCAACAGTCCATTGCAAAGTGGCCTACCTTGCCACAGCACCAACACTCAAACTTATTGTACCTTTGCTTAGGTACTGTCTTTGCTGTTTTATCTACAGCAGACTTGTTGAGAGTTGGGGCTTTGCCCTTGGACTTGGACTTAGACTGAACAGTCCTTGCAGGTCTAATAAATCCCAGTCCAGCTTTACCTTAGTGATGAACAAATTCATCAATTAAGGGTAGAACTGACTTAGGTTTAGAAAACCTAGCAACTATGTCTTTCTCCTTCTGAAGATTAATCTCCAGACTCTTGATTTGATCATTCTTAAATGATATAGTCCCCATCTGAATCACAGTTATGTGCTTCAGTCTGGCTATCTCATTAAGCTTTTGATCAAACAACTTCTCAAAATCAGTTGCAGCAGCTTTGAGATTAGCAATTTCCTTTGCCTGACTTTTGGCTAGGGACTTGCTCTTCTTATAAGCTTGCAACAGAACTTTATATTCATCTATTAACTGATGAATATCCTTTTCAGACTCAGATGCACTCTCATCATTTGATGATGATGAATCTGATTCTGTACTGGCACAAGAAATTGAACTTAAAGAACAATGTTGTACCTTACTAGGTCCTGGCTGCTCCAGGATTTTGTCACTTTTTGTCAATGTCATTAGCCATTGGCACTGACTGTCTTTTTGTTCATATATAGAGTTCATGATCTGAAGGAACTCTTCTTCTTCTTCCTCAGCAAACAGTCCTATATATGCCTCAGCATCTGACTCAGTTTCTGATGAAGATAAATCTGACAGGCTCTTGTCCTTTTTGGCAACAAAAGACTTTTCTTTCTTGCCCTTGTATTGAATCCTTTTCTTGTCACTAGACTCCTTCCTTTTTTTTAGACAGTCTGCAATGACATGTCCTTGTCTATTACAGCAATAACATACAATTTTTGATAGTGTTGCTTTGTTAGACTTGGACTTTTTCCTGTCTTTCTTTGAAGACTTTTTATTCTGATAATAGTCTTCCTTTCCCTGTGAAGTAGATGTCCTTGTCCTCCACTGTTTCTTCTTTAAGAATTTCTAGAAATGTCTTGTAAAGGCAGCAAAGTGCTCATCACTTTCACTGCTTTTAGATTTTCTGCTGACTGACTCATCTGACTCAGATTCAGCTGCTTTTGGAGGTGGAGTTGGTGACTTACTTCTGTACTTTCTGGGGGCTTTTGTTTTGAAGGCCACTGTCCTTTCTTTGTGTTCATTTCTTGTTGATTTCTCCTCTTCTTTCCTCAACATTAACTGCATTTCATAGGACAGCAGTTTGCCAAACAGTGTTGGAGGAGGAATTTCTGCCAACTTTGTCATTTCCCTAATGGCACAGATCTTGGTGTCCCAATCTTTTGTTAGGGACCTTAGAAACTTATCATTGAGTTCATAATTACTGAACTCTCTGCCATAGGACATGAGCTCATTCACAATCCTATAGAACTTTTTATAGCATTCAGTTATGCTATCAGCCTTACCTTGTCTAAAACTTTCATATTCTTGGTTTAGCAAGGATTTTCTGTCTTGCCTTACTTCTTCAGAACCCTACATGTACACAATAAGAGTATCCCACATTTCTTTAGCTGTCTTACAGTGTATCAGATTCTGAAACGTTGCATCATCTATAGCACTCACAATAATGTTTTGAGCCCTCTTATCCATAGTGGCTAGAACTATTTCATCCTTTGTCATTTCAGAGAAATCCTTAGGTGTTCTCTGATTAGCATCTAAGACTGAAACCTTCATGGGTACATATGGCCCTTCTTTTACTGTGATATAAATCCTAGGGTCAGGGGCTTCCATAAACAGTCTCACCCTTTCCTTCCAGATACCAAAGATCTCTTTCCTACATATGGGTAGCTTCATGAATCCCAATTCCTTGTGATTCTCAGTGGAACTCATGGTTCTTGATTTTCTTGAAAGATATTGTACCCAAATACCTAGAGGGGGGGGGGGTGAATAGGTGACTTGAATCTTTTTAACTTTTTATGACAGAATTCAGAATATAACACAGAATTCTAGCTACTTTATCACATCAATCACACAACAATCACAGAATATCACAGCACACAGTAGACACACAGTTTTATAGTGGTTCCCCAAGGTTTGGGTACATCCACTTTCCCCCTTCGCCTATCTAGCAGTGTACTAGATTCGACCAAACTCCTCCACTATCTCAGAACCCAAAACAGGTTCCTACACCTCAGGCCCAAGGCCCTACAACTCAGCTTCTTCACAAAGCTTACACTCAGCCACCAAGGCCTACACTCAGCCACCAAGGCCTACACTCATCCACCAAGGCCTACACTCAGCCACAACAGGCCTACACTCAGAGATTTCAATCTCCTACACTCAGACACTCAAGCCCTACACTAAGCCTTTATAATTACAGGCTT
Source organism: Platanthera guangdongensis (assembly GCA_039583875.1). Classification (NCBI taxonomy): domain Eukaryota; kingdom Viridiplantae; phylum Streptophyta; class Magnoliopsida; order Asparagales; family Orchidaceae; genus Platanthera; species Platanthera guangdongensis. The sequence goes on from CM077150.1 coordinate 225,549,800, forward strand.
ACAAGACTCAGATCCCTAAGGATCCTATAAGAAAATATGAATACAATAATATTAACTCAGCAACTCAGAGACAAGAGAGGAGAGTTGTGAGTTTCATGATGAGTTCTTGGAAGAACTCAGCTGAAATCAATCTGACTTGGCTTTCTTCAAAGCTTCTTGAATGTAGAACTCAATAAGATTGACCCCTTCTGCAGTTGATCCTTGATCTCTGCTACTTAAGATTCAGAATAAATCTGAACCCTTCTTCTCAGCCTGGTTCCAACGGCTGATTTCTTGGATGGATCTCTCTCTCTCCAACTTCTTAGATCTTCACTTGATAGCTAGATCTTCTTTAAATTACTTCAACAACCACTTGATCAAGTCTTTTCTGTAGATAGTATAAGCCTATTTATAGACCTTCTTCATGGTAACCGGCTGGTCCGGTTCATAACTGATTTCTGACAACTCTGACAGGTGCAGTAGACCGGCTGGAATGGCAGATGTCAAGTCATCCAGTCAGTTCTTGAAAATTCTGTAACTGTCTACAAGTGTCGAGGCTGTCTGTCTTTAAGTGTCGACACTTATAGACCAAGTGTCGACACAACTTGTCTAAGTGTCGACACTAGCCTACAAGGTGTCGACACAACTCCTTGTGTTGTAGATTTTGTATCTCGACACTGTTTCTTCTTCATGTGTCGACACTGAAATTGAGTGTCGACACAAGTACTTGTACTTCAGTATTTTGCTGAATTCTTCTAAGTGTCGACACAACACCTTTGTGTCGACACATCTTCATGTGTTGAACTCGCTGAGTGTCGACACTTCTTCTTGGTGTCGACACATGTCTTCAGTGTTGATACTTGCTGAGTGTCGACACATTGCTCTGGGTGTCGACACATTCTTCTTCTGTCGAGACTCTGGATGAGTGTGGACACATCTCCCTAGTGTCGACACTTGTACTTAGAAATTTCTGAACTTTGCTAAGTGCCGACACAGCTCCTTGTGTCGACACTTTCTTCAAGTGTTAAGTCTTCAGCTAAGTGTCGACACATTGTTCTGCGTGTCGACACTTACTTCAAGTGTTGACTCTTCTGCTGAGTGTCGACACATTGTTCTGGGTGTCGACACTTGTACTTAGTCTCTGCTGACTTTTGCTGAGTGTCGACACAGCCTCCAAGTGTCGATACTTTCTGATGTAGACATAGTTTCACTGGGTGTCGACACAACTGCTAAGTGTCGACACTGCTTCACTGCACTTTTCTTCACTGAGTGTCGACACAGCTCCTTGTGTCGACACTTTCTGTCTGGTGTCGACTCTGCATCCCTGGTGTCGACACAATGGCTCCAAGTGTCGACACTGCTTGCCTGGGTGTCGACACAAGTCTTCTTAAGTGTCGACACTTTCCCTCTGGGTGTCGACACATGCACTTAGAAACTTTTTCTTCTTTCCTGCAAATACTTAACCTGCACAAGTAAACTCAAAACACATCAAATACATTTTGATGTATATCATTGAGTTGGGTGAGTCTTCTTCAAATCAGGTACATTTGAACCAATGTACCCAACAGCGCCAACAACCATAATCGCCGCCGCCGCGCCAACTACCAACACCGTCCCCGCAAACCGTCATAACCGTCGCCGCAAAACGCCATTGCCGATGCTGCATCGAAATCTCTGCCGCCGCAAACAGCCATCGTCATCGCCGAAAACTGCCATCACCGTCGTCGCAAACCACCATCGACACATCTGCATTGAAACCGCCGTCGCCGCAAACCGCCGTCCCCGCAAAGCGCCATCATCGTCACCGCAAACAGCCATCATCGTCACCGCAAACCGGTAGCGCTGACGCTGCACCGCCATCGCCGTCGCCGCAAACCGTCATCGTCGTCGCCGCAAACTGCCATCGCCGTCACCGCAAATCGCCAACGCCATCGCCGCAAACCGTCATCGCCGCCGCTGCACCGAAACCGTCGCCGCCGTAAACCGCCATCTCCGACGCTCCACTGAAACCGCCGCCACAGCAAACCGCCATCGCTGTCACCGTCGCCACAAACCGCTATCCTCATCGCCGCAAACTGTCATCGCCGACGCCGCACCGAAATCGCCATCGCCGCCGCAGCATTAACCCCCATCGCCGTCGTCGTGCCAACTGGTATCATGTGTCTTCGGCTTCTAACTCGTGGACTTGGTAGTGAGTTTTTTGGACTTACCCTACTCCGTTGTTATGCTAGAACATACACATACGAACTAAAACGAACTATTTATAGGTTGACCGACGGCGAGGAGATGGCCGGAAGGAGCGACGGAATAGAGGGCGCCACGGGCGACGAGATATTATCGGACCCTCAGCGAGATACTGCGAGTGGGGAGGTGAAAGTTCGGCTTCGGTAGTTTAAGGCTCGAGAGAAACAGAAATAAAGTTTGTGTTGGGTACAAATATCAGATAAGTTTAGGGAAAAATATGCTAAAATTTGTATTATTCTAGGTATGAATATCCAATTGTGAGCTGTGAATAACAATTCTCTTACTATTATTATATAGTATAGACTATTAATCCAAATATTACTACTATTATTATATATTATTAATTCAAATATTTTTATTATTAAATATTAATTTTAAAATGCTAAATTTAACTTATAATTTACGAGCTTTTCGCACGGGCTACGACCATACTCGATGTTCTAGGGCAGCCTTCGGCCGCATCCGAACTGACTCCGCCCACATCTGGGCAAGCTACACCCACAAAGCAATGCAAGTTTCTGAATGCACGATATTTGCTTTAGGCGGGCAAAACTTGCATTAATGCGTCGAAAGACCAACCAAAAGCATCAAAGTTTAAGATGCATAGAATTTTGTAAATCTGATTTTAATTTACAATTATGGTATGAGCACCTTCCCAAGAATATGAGCATCTTCGCAGGGCGACGTCCATGAACGATGCTCTCGGCGCGGCCTTTGGCCACATCTAGGCAGGCATTGCCCATCTCCACACGGGGTTAGTCTGTGCTTGATGCTTTGGGCGGCCTTCGGCCACATAGAAGCACCCGCTTTCATGCAATTTCCCATGTTCTGTTTTTTTAATATATAAATTTGTGTAAGAACAGTAATACTAAAATAATACAAATTAAATTGACTTAATTTTTTTTTTCAAAACTAAGTAACAAAAAAGAATAAAATTGAAAAGATATTTATTTCACGAAGAAATTATCTTCTCATATATGTACGAGCTTTTTCGCATGGGCTATGCCTGTGCTCGAAGCTCTCGGGTGGCATTCGGCCGCATCAAGGCGGGCTTTGCCCGCCTGCTCATGGGCTTCGCCCGTGCTTGATGCTTTAGGGGGACTTCGGCTGCATAGAAGCGGGCCCCGCTTCCATGCAAATAACCGGCTCGGTGCCGCAACCGCCACTCGTGGCCCCCGGAGCGTGTATGCAAAAACAAACAATCACAGGGCTTCGGGAGGCCGCGAGTTGCGGTTGCGACGCCGAGCCGGTGAATTGCGTGGAAGCGGGTGTAACGACCCGGCCCTTTAGACCAAGGCCGCCCGGCCCACCAGTAGCCCATGGACCTTTAGACCACGGACCACGGTGGTACAGCCGGAATATACCAAGGCCTGCAAGCCGTACACCCCAACGCCTCTCTGGCCTGTTTCTCAGCAAACAGCGCGTTGTTGGCGTAGGGATTCGAACCCGCAACCCTTGATAAGAAACCTTCAACAGTTCTCATCACCAACTGAGCTGCAGCTCAGTTGGTGATGAGAACTGTTGAAGGTTTCTTATCAAGGGTTGCGGGTTCGAATCCCTACGCCAACAACGCGCTGTTTGCTGAGAAACAGGCCAGAGAGGCGTTGGGGTGTACGGCCTGCAGGCCTTGGTATATTCCGGCTGTACCACCGTGGTCCGTGGTCTAAAGGTCCATGGGCTACTGGTGGGCCGGGCGGCCTTGGTCTAAAGGGCCGGGTCGTTACAAAAAAGTGCACTTTTTTGTAACGACCCGGCCCTTTAGACCAAGGCCGCCCGGCCCACCAGTAGCCCATGGACCTTTAGACCACGGACCACGGTGGTACAGCCGGAATATACCAAGGCCTGCAGGCCGTACACCCCAACGCCTCTCTGGCCTGTTTCTCAGCAAACAGCGCGTTGTTGGCGCAGGGATTCGAACCCGCAACCCTTGATAAGAAACCTTCAACAGTTCTCATCACCAACTGAGCTTTGTAACAACCCGACCCTTTAGACCAAGGCCGCCCGGCCCACCAGTAGCCCATGTACCTTTAGACCACGGACCACTGTGGTACAGCCGGAATATACCAAGGCCTGCAGGCCGTACACCCCAATGCCTCTCTGGCCTGTTTCTCAGCAAACAGCGTATTGTTGGCGCAGGGATTCAAACCCGCAACCCTTGATAAGAAACCTTCAACAGTTCTCATCACCAACTGAGCTGCAGCTCAGTTGGTGATGAGAACTGTTGAAGGTTTCTTATCAAGGGTTGCGGGTTCGAATCTCTGCGCCAACAACGCGCTGTTTGCTGAGAAACAGGCCAGAGAGACGTTGGGGTGTACGGCCTGCAGGCCTTGGTATATTCCGGCTGTACCACCGTGGTCCGTGGTCTAAAGGTCCATGGGCTACTAGTGGGCCGGGCGGCCTTGGTCTAAAGGGCCGGGTCGTTACAGCGGGGACCGCTTCTATGCAGCCGAAGTCCGCCTGAAGCAACAAGCACGAACGAATCCTGCCTGCATGCGGCCGAAGGCCGCCCGAGAGCTTCGAGCACGAACGTAGCCCATACAAAAATGCTCATGTGTATATATGTATATATATATATATATATATATATATATATATATATATATATATATATATATATATATATATATATATATATATATATACACACGAGTGACAGGCACGGGCGTCTGGCCCTCATGCCCCGCGCGACAGTACCCAGTCAAGTGATAGACACGACCCTCCGCCCCTACGACCAATCGCGACAGTACCCGGCTGTCGACAGCGGACTTCGCCCGCACCCCCCCCCCCCCCCTCCCCGGCGGGCTTCGCCCTCCTCCGTTAAAATCATATAATTTAAAATTCATTATTCAAACAATATAATTTGATTGAGTCGTGTGTATAACAATCTAAAATATTAAATGAATAAAACTAAAATAATTAAGCTAAGTGTTAGCTAACAATTTAATTAATAAGCGTGCAATGTCATAAATAAAATATGCGCCAAATATTTAATGAAAATGCTCTTATGACATAATTGTTAAGGTGAGATTTTTTGAAGAGGAGGTCAGCGGTTCGATCCTTAGTACACACATATTTTATTTTTAAATTATATATTGCGTTTAGTCCCACACCGTGTAAAAAGTTTGAGATTTCAAGTATAAATACAAAATCTAACCATAATTATTTGAAGTTGTGCATTCCAAGTGGGTTAAGCAAGACCGTACTGGGTCGGGCGTGCTAAATTGCTGGTAAGACTGTATTGGGCGTGATGGAATATTGGGCGGGTAATTTTAATTTTTTAGAATTGAACGGACAAAAACGTAATTTCGCATGGGTTTAGGACACCCTAGTAGTATGTTTAGGAGACCTAGTTAAATGTGGAGAGAGATTACGGTTTGATTAAGCTCGATTGGACGGCAGCAGAGTTATCAAACCATGATCGGATAGCTATTCTAATTTCGAACTCATGAGTTTATATTTCCTTTATAGTGGTACAGATATAAATATATATATATATGAGAAGATAATTTCTCCGTAAAATAAATATCTTTCAATTTTATTCTTTTTTGTTACTAAGTTTTTTAAGAAAATTAAATGAATCTAATTTGTATTATTTTAATATTACTGTTCTTACATAAATTTATATATTTAAAAGCAGAACATGGGAAATTGCATGAAAGCGGGCAAAACCCGCTTCTATGCAGTCGAAGGTCGCTCAAAGCATCAAGCACGAGCTTCGGCCGTATCTAAGAGGGCTTCGCCCGTCTCCGCACGGGTTGATGCTTCGGGCGGGCTTCGGCTGCATAGAAGCAGGCCTCGCTTCCACGTAGTTCACCGGCTCAACACCACAACCGCCATTTGCGCCCCCCAGAGCACGTATACAAAATTTAACAATCATAGGGATCCAGGGGGCCGCGAGCGGCGGTTGTGGTGCCAAGCTGGTGAACTACGTGGAAGCGGGGCCCGCTTCTATGCGGTCGAAGCCTGCCTAAAGCATCAAGCACGGGCGAATCCAGTGTGAAGGTGGGAGAAGCCCACCTGAATGCGGCCGAAGGCTGCCCGAGAGCTTCGAGCACGGGCGTAGCCCTTGCGAGGAAGCTTGTATATATATAAAAAGAGAGAAAATGAGAGAAAACTTAATTTTTATAGATTAAAATTTACAAAATTTCATAAAATTAAAATAATTTGGGTGCGTGCGCAACCCGCTTATAGGTGGGCGGAGCCCGCAGCGACACAACGAGCATGAGAGAAACTCGTGCTCAGGGGGGCAATTCCCTCCTGTATGTGGCCGAAGACCGCCCAAGAGGTTCGAGCACTTGCGTAGCCCACACGAAAAAGCTAGTATATATATAAATATATATACAAGCAGTCGTGCACAGGAGACCCCGTGCGGGGAGGCGACATTGGTTTGGGGCGGAGACATTTGTCGGGGGCAGTGATATTGGTCGGGTGCGGCGACATTGGTTGGGGGCGGCGACATTAGTCGGGAGCGGCGACAATGGTCGGGGGCAGCGACATTGGGCGGGGGCGGCGACATTAGGCGGGGCAGGGGCGACGACATTGGCGAGAGTGGCAACATTGGTGGGGCGGCGAGTAGGAGAATAAGAAAAAAAAAACTATGCAAATGAGTAGGAGAATAAGAAAATTTATGATCAAATGACAAAAAAAACGTACAAATGAGTAGAGGAAAAAGAAAAAATGAGGGGTATTTTGGCATTAAAATGTTACACCATGGTTGGGGGGTATTTTGGGGAGACGAATGTTACACCATAGCTCTTTTGGAGTTTGCTTATAGTATAAAGATATATATACCATATATAAAGAAATACTGTGGTCTGCGAATATCATGAGTTCAAAATTTCATAAGTCGTCAAATCATGAGCTCATAATTCAACAACCGTCTGATCGAGCACAATAAAATCATTCAAGCTCTCCACATTTTAGTATGTCTCTTAAACCTACTACTAGGGTGTCCTAAACCTATGTGAAATTACGGTTGTCAGCCGCCTGATTTTTTTAAGAGTTATAACGGCAAAACCGTAATTTCTTATAGGTTTAGGAGACTCTAGTAGTAGGTTTAGGATACCTACTAAAATGTGGAGAGATGAGATGATTTTATTGTGATCGATGAGACGGTTGTTGAATTATGAACTCATGATCTGACTGTAGGAACTACGCAGGGACTCATGCTCTCCCTCACATGACCCTTTTTGATTAGGTCGGTGACTTGACGGTGAAGCTCCTCGTGCTCTTTAGAACTCATACAGTATTGTGGTAAGTGGGGTAGGCTAGCACTAGGGATAAGATAAATACAATGTTGTATATTTCGCATGGGAGGAAGATGATCTGGTAGTTCATCGGGCATAATAGAAGAAAACTCAGAAATAAGTGGACGCACTAAGCTAGGAATCTCTGTGGTCTCTCGACTGGAATCTAGGCCAGTTAACATAACAACTTCACTCGCCTTCATCTCCTCTTGGAATTGGGAACCAGATAATAGCATGTGGGCTGAAGGAAAGGAAATTGCTGTGATAGGAGACGCCGAGATGCCACTAGGTGAGGGATGTTCCAAGCTTATGGAATTTTGAACTCATGATATTAGCAGACCATAGTATTTCTTTATATATGATATATATATATATATATATATATATGGTTTGGGATAAATAAGCTCAAGTTTTTTTAAGTCAAAAAAACTTGAGTTGGTTCTCTCATAATACATGTCGGAATTAGGCAAATAATATATGAATTTCATCGAAAAGAACGAGATCTACAACTTTCGTGTTGAATATTTTTTTCAAAATTTGCACGGTTTAGCCAGAATTTGGCCCGAAATGTTGCTGACTCGAATTTTGAAATTTATTATTATTATATTCATTTTGAACCAACAACCTTTCGAGCGAGATTCCGGTCAAACCGTGCAAAGTTTGAAAGAATGTTCAAAATAAAAGTTGTAGATCTTATTTTTTTCTATAAAATGCATATATTATTTGCTTAAGTCTGACATGTATTGTGCGAGAACCAGCTTAAACTTTTTTATGCTTAAAAACGCTTGAGCTTATATATTATTCTGATATATATATATATATATATATATATATATATATATATATATATATATATATATATATATATATATATATGATAGATATAATATGAGGGCAAGGCTACTGTGCAGGCATACATGCAAGGTATTTTGGGGGTCAAGATGGTCTCAAAACGAAAAATGATCAACAAAAAAGTTGTAGATCTTGGCGAGATGGACAACTTTCATGTTGATCACTTATTGATTTGGAACAAAATCGTAATTTTACATAGGTTTAAAACACCATAGTAGTAGATTTAGGAGACCTACCCGATTTTTTAAGAGTTATAGGGGCGAAATTATAATTTCACATAGGTTTAGGACACCTTAGTAGTAGGTTTAGGAGACCTACTAAAATGTGGTGAGATAGAATAATTTTATTGTGCTCGATCAGACGGTTGTTGAATTATGAACACATGATCTGACGGCTTATGGAATTTTGAACTCATGATATTCGCACACCACAATATATATATATATATATATATATATATATATATATATATATATATATATATACACACGAGTGCCCGACACGGGGCTCCGCCCCTATGGCCATGGCGACAGTACTCGACCGGTGACGACGGGATTCGCCCATTCCATCAAGGCGGGTATTGTCCGCAACATATACATATGAGTACTCAAAATGACCGTAATAAAATATTCATAAATATTATAATTTTTATTTTGTAAAACAATATATATTTTGACCTAAAAATATTAATTTTGACTTTGATAAAGTTGATTGATTTTATGTCATCACCTCGAAAATATCACTAATATGTCTAATGATAACCTTCCTTGAATAGACCTCTGACATGGCTAATGACAACCTACCATAGTAGGTGTAGGAGCTCTACTAAATTTTTTTTTGAATTTAAATGGATTTTCATCACTACTTCTAATTTTTTGATAGTGTAATTATTTGAATGGACATTGTATTTTAATTTCTTTTAAATAGATTATAATATATGTCAAATCATTAAAATATAAAAAATGAGCGCATAATTGATATTTTTGAATGTTTCGCCAATGACAACTTTTCTCTTATAATAGTGAAATATATATATATATATATATATATATATATATATATATATATATATATATATATATATATATATATACGAGCAAATATATCAAGATGATCTCAAAATAAAAGTGATCAACATAAAAGTTGTAGATCTCGCCGAGACGATATAAATCACTTTTTGATTTGGAGCCGTCTTGGCCTTCGATTTGGGGCCCGAAATCTGGGGCGACGAGAGTGCAATAGCACTCTCGCCGCTCCAGATTTTGTGTCCCAAATTAAAGGCCAAGACGATCTCCAAATCAAAAAGTGATCAACATAAAAGTGTTCGTTTCGCCGAGTTCTACAACTTTTATGTTGATTACTTTTCATTTTGAAGATGTTTTGACCCTTGCCCATACGCATGTACGCTCGCACACGATACATCCTCATATATATATATATATATATATATATATATATATATATATATATATATATATATATATATATATATATATATATATATATATATATATATATATCACCTTCTTTCTCTCCCTATTCCTCCGTATCTCTCCATCTCTCTCCCTTTCTTTCTCCCTCTCTCCAACCCTCTCCTCTCCCTTCAGCCATCTCTCTCATATTCTCTCTCCTCTCTTCTCTCTCCTCCCCCTCTCTCTCTCATATAGGGGTAGGTTTTATTTGTTGCGGATCCAATGGTTAAAACTTAAAATATGGTGTGTCACAAGATATGCATATTGATTTATATATATAAGATATATATATCATATAAGGGAATATAAATATTTTGGAAGCACACCAAAGTTTTGCTTTCTGCCGTTGGATCTCCAAGATATTAATTTTTAGATGTTCGATCTCATGCTCTCTAATATCCCTGATAGGAGCCCGATTCCTTTAGGGCATCGCATGCCTCTTTCTTCCAGTGCACATTGTAATACCCCCAATTTTTCAATGATTAGTTAATACTTCTATTCAGTGTTTTTATGACGCCAGGGCGTTACGTTGGCGCGTGTTTGACATGTGTTGTTGTTAAAGCGCGATTTTAGCTCTTAGCTTTTTCTGTGTGGCTGAGTTTTAGTCTGTTTGCAAGATTCCCAAGCTAGTCGGGTCTATTTTGATGACTCGGTGAAGCCTCTTTGGGAATGCATGTGTTCTGGTTTCGGGAGATGTTTGCCCGAGTTTGGATTGTCGGATTTCGATTTCGACTTCGCCATTGGATTTGTAGTGTCGGTATTTAGTTACGGTATGATTTTCGTAGAAATCTGTGTTGGCACGAATTTTGGGTCGTTTGGACCATTATTTAATAATAAACTATTATTGTAATACTTATATTTATAAGTATAAATAGCCTGGTGAAAAGACAGAACCATGTTCATTGTCTTCTTCCCGAAGCCATCTGCCTGTTTTGTGTAAGGGGAAGGCGACCGTCTTTGGAGAGCCTTCGACCGTCGATTTTAGGAGCTCTGGTGCTCAAAATCATTGTCGGAGAGTAGATCTGGTTAGCTCTCACCAAGATCTATGTTTCTACAGTATTTTTTTCCCATTTCGTGGAGTTTTAGCCGTTAGGGTTTGTGGTTTTAACCTTCTTTTCTCTCGAAAAGTTTCAGGTTTTCCTACTTAGGAGTTTCTGCGGCCAGTTTTGTGAGGTGGAGTGCTGGTTCGGAAAGGTTTAAGGCAAGTTGTGGTTTTTCCCCATTGCTTATTCTTTGCTTCCTATTATCTTGCTTCTTTCACTGTACATAAATTAAGATTAGGGTAGGTTTCCCCCTTGTCAGACTTTCTTGTCTACTCTTGGCTGTGTATTACTTAGTATAATAGTAAATTTATTTTTTTGTTGTTGTTTGTTCTTCCCCCTTGCCGTGTTGTTGTAGATCCTTCCTCTTGTGTTTGGGCTCTTATTTTATCTACCCGTCCCTTTCCTTATTTTCTGTAATTTGTTCTTGGTTTGAGCTTGAGTTTAGTTAAAAAGGAATTGAGTGAGTGTCAAACACTCAACTCGGCGTTGAGTGTGCTGAATACACTCAACACCATCCTGTAGAATTCTGTCTAAGTTAAAAAGAGTTGAGTGAGTGTCATACAATCAATACGGAGTTAAGTGAGCTGATTACACTCAACTACATCATGTAGAATTATGTCTAAGTTAAAAAGAGTTGAGTGAGTTTCATACACTCAACTCGGAGTTGAGTGAGTTTCATACACTTAACTCGGCGTTGAGTGAGCTGAATACACTCAACGCAAACCTATAGAATTTTCTCTAAGTTAAAAAGAGTTGAGTGAGTTTCATACACTCAACTCAGAGTTGAGTTAGCTGAATACACTCAACTCCATCCTGTAGAATTTTGCATAAGTTAAAAATAGTTGAGTGAGTGTCATACACTCAACTCAGAGTTGAGTGAACTGAATACACTCAACTCCATCCTGTAGAATTCAGTCTAAGTTAAAAAGAGTTGAGTGAGTGTTATACACCCAATGCGACATTGAGTGAAGCCTCGCCTTTGTGAAATTATGAGGCTATGTCAAAAAGTTTCGATAGTGTTGAGTGGACTCAATGCGATGTTGACTGGACTCAATGCGGCGTTGAGTGGACTCAACGTGACATTGAGTGTGTTGGATCCCTAGTTGGATTTGGGCTAGGTTCACTAAATTAGGATGTTTGACCCAACATATATATCCAGGGTCATGTATGTGTTCTAGAGTCTAGGCCATGTCCTTAGAATCAACACTATATGGACCAGCCATTAACAGAAGACTCAAGACTTAGAGAAATTTCAAAGACTCAGAAAAAGAGTTCTACATTCGTTGAACTCAGGTCGACGAAAGTCGTGCTCAGCTCGACGAAATCAGAGACAATTCTCTGAGCTGAGCTCGACGAACGTGAATCTCAGGTCGACGAATTCCGGAGTATACTTCAACATCGAGTCCAGAATTCTTCACACTTAACTCCAGTCGACGAACTTAATTCTTAGGACGATGAACTTAGTTCTCAAGTCGACGATTTCTGGGTATTCTGCTTCAACATCCTATTCCAGAAACATCTAAGTATTTGAAGTCCAGCTTCACACTCCAGTCGATGAAGTTAGAATATCAGCTCGACGAATTTGGATCTTAGTTCGACGATTTCTGGATCATCTACTTCAACACTATGAGATCAGAAACAACTAAGTATTCTAAGTCCAGAATCATACTCCAGTCAAAGAACTCACCTTCTCAGCTTGACAAACTTAGACCACAATCTTGGCAAGATTTATCAAGTAGTAGTTAGAAGTTCTCAGCTCAGCGAAACTAGATCTCAGGTCGACGAACCCAGTTCTGAGGTCGACGATTTCTGTACACGTTACTTCAACATTCTTAAGTCCAAGAAACATGGAATTCTGAACTCCAGTCGACAAAGATATATTCTCAGCTCAATGAAGTTGATGTATAGAATTAACGGGTCTAAAGAAAGCAGTTATCAGTTCTTAGGTCGACGATCTTGGATCTCAGCTCGACGAACAACTATCATCTGGTCGACGAACTTGACTTCTCTGTTCGACGAACTCTGGACACAAATCGACGAATTCTGCTCAACGAATTCTGTAAAGTTCCAGACTTAGAAATTTTCCTCCCTCTGTCTCTTTTTATTGCAATAATTCCTAAGTAATCAATGCATAAATATTCTCTGAATATTACCGTTAGAAACAAGCATTGATTACAGTCTTCATCAGGATTATTGCTTACTGTTTTTCCATGGGACAGTTGGGGAAATCAATCAATGCAATTATTATCCAGGCTGTCAGAATTCAATGCAGAAAGGAATTCAAATTTCAAAAGGCAATTTACATAGAAAATATAAAAGGGATTTTCTTTCTCTTACAGGATCTACACAGAAGGTAGTCAAAAAAACGTACAGTCTATAAGGATCTTCTTCTCTCTCGACAGCACACTGAGAAAGATACTTACAGGGCCATAACACAGTAAAGAAATAGAAGCCCTAGACAGAGATGTTACAGTAAGAAGAAGAACAATCATTCAAATAAAGAGTCTTCTTCTATCTTCATTCAGGATTCTTCAAAGGACAACAAACATTCAATCTATCAAGAAGTTCCTGGAGCTCTTATGGTCAAAGCAACAGTCTGAAGACCTATCACCCTGCAGCAAGGCTTCACTTCCTGAACCATTCTATATCTCACGGGGAGGCTTTGTTAACATCATCTTTCCACTAAAGTCTTCTCAGTTGTATCTGAGAAAGAGAAGGCAAAATCACTCTCTCATCCCCCACTGTATAAAGGGTTCTTAACTCCCTTCAAAACTTATTCCTGGTTGCAAGTCACCTGACCAAAAGACTTGAGGTTTGATTTTTGAGCACCTGATCAAAAGCTCATTGGTGGCAGTCATCTGATCAAAAAACTGAGTGGATTCCTACCAGGGTGGTAGAAGAGTGGATGTACCCAAGTTTAGGGGAACCACTATAAATTTCTTGTATTGTTTGAGTTGCTCTTTTTCTTTTGTTCTTGCCGTGCCTGTGAAAACTAGGTTGCTGTGTTTGTGTTTTTAATTTAATCCCTACAACACTAGAAATAAATTGAATAAATTAGCAAAAATTTTATAAAACCTCAATACTCTATTAACCCCCCATCTTGAGTATTGCAGATCTAACCCTTACTTTCAATTGGCATCAGATCAAGGTTCCTTTGGTTGTACAAGCTAATACTTGAACCAAAGATCCTAAGTTAGATCTGCCTTTATTTTTATTTGATTTATATTCACAACATGACACAGAACAAGGACTATGCAAGTACCAAACCTCTAGTATGCAATCTAAATAAGTTTGCCATCTATAAGGCAAGAATTAAATTATATATGAACTCTATTGATGAGGATATCTATAATTTCATTGTAATAGGTCCTCCTCAAGCTAGTGCCTCTACATCCACAACAGCTTCAAGCACAAATGCAGTTCCACCACATGAGTGGACTGAAGCCCAAAAGAAAGCAAAGGTTGCTGATGCCAAGGCCATGAACATTCTTGCCTAAACCATGTCAGATGACATCTTCCAGAAGATGGCTGAATGCACATCAGTCAAGGCCATATGGGATTCTCTAAATCAAATGGTGGATGGATCTGCTGATGAAAGAAAAGACAGGAGATCCAATCTCATATCACAATATGAGAACTTCAAGAAGGAGGAAGCAGAATCAGTAGCAGATATGTACAACAGGCTAAGCTCAATTATCAATGAGCTAAAGACCTTGGACAAGGACATTACCCTCACTGAGGTGAATTATAAAATCCTTATGTGCTTCCCAAGCTCATGGGATTCAAGAATCTGGCCCATCAAGGAGGCCAGAAGCCTAAATGGGATCTCCACTGAATCTCTTTTGGGAAAACTTAAGTCTTATGAGCAGCTGATTAAATCAAGAGAAGCAGCTGAGCAGAGAACACCTCCACCAGCAAGGAAGGAGCACAACATTGCATTCAAGACTGCTGAGGAGATAGAGACTTCAACAATAAATGAAGAGCTGATGTCTCTCTTTGCCAAGAGATTCTATAAAATGGCAAGAAAAGATTTCAGAAGAAAGTCATCCAAGCAGGATAACAAGCCAAGGTATGATAAAACCCCCACTAAAGAAGTGGTTTGCTTTGGCTGCAGGAAACCTGGACACTTCATCTCAGAGTGTCCAAAAAATCAAAAGAAGGAAAAGAGAAGAGAGAAGGTCTCTAGAAGACAGCAAAGTAGCAGGCCTTCTTCCAGCAAATACAAGAAGAAGGAGAAAGACTTTGTAGCTGAATCATGGAGTGAAACTGAGGATGAATCCACATCCTCCAGCTCCAATGAAGAAGAAGAGGCAACGACCAAAGAAGTATGCCTCATGGCCATTGATGCCTCCAGGAGTCATTCAGATGAAGAAGACTCTTACAGTGAAGGAGCTTCTGAATTAGAAGCTGATCAGATATTGTCCTCTTTTGATTATAGTTCTGATTCTTTTAAAATTGAATTTAAAACCATGTGCATTGATTTAATAAATTCTGAAAAAAAAAATCAAAATACTTAGGGAAAAACTAGCTAGTCAAGAGATGCTGAAATCTGAAAACACCATGCTAAAAGATGAACTCACACTAGCTAATGAAAAAATTATTCTATTAAAAACTGAGTTATGTGAGGCCAAACAACTTGATGAATCTCTCAATAGAAGAAACCTTAAGCTGATGGACATCACAAGCACAGTCAATGCCAGACCAAGCTTTTGAGAACCGGACTGGTGATCGAACAGGTGAGATCAAAGGTTCAAGGTCCGACCGGTCCGACCGGTCGAACAGGGGTCGGACCGCGATTAAACCGTTATGTTTTAACATACATTTATATTATTATATTAATACATTTAAAATTTTAAATAAGTAAAATTGTAAAACAAAGTAACAAAATATAAAAACGTATGACATATTTATATTTACATATCACGAAAGATGAAACTCAAAATTAGATAATAATGTTTTGTGACAATTATAAAATGATTGTCTCAAAATAGTAATGATCTACTAATAGATAATAACGTTTAATAACGTTTTAATGACATTATCACAATTCACAAATTCAAATCATATTGTAATAAGTCAAACTCAAATCCTCCACCAAAGTCATTGGAAACACCATCAAAATTCGTAATACTCTCATCGCCAAAATTCTCCAAGTCGGTGTGCTCAACAAATGACTCAGTAATACCAATTTGTTCATCATCTGCAAATTCAATATATATATATATTTAAATTATGAAACAACTTATATTTTAAATTTTTAATCATACAATTATGCATAAAAATTAGCATGTAGATATACACTTACTTTGAGTTGGTAATGTAGTATTAAGGCTTTGCTCTCCACCTATTAGGATAGCGTCTTCATTATAAATTTCATTCTCTAGATAATCATATATGAGCTCCGACGCTGGTTCCTCCTCTACCACCCAAAAGTCCATCAAATCAATACATGTGTAATCTAAAGGATCGTAACTCCTCTTCGTATATGTAATCCTAAAACAAACGTAGAATCATAAAATATAGAAGTGTAAAATGTTATTAAAAAGATACAAAATATAAAACTATTAAAATATAAAACTTAAAAGAGGGTAAATGAAATTCATACCGATTTCTCATATTTAGATTATATCGGACATATACAAGATCATTTAATCTTTGGTGCTCCAAACGATTTCTTCTTTTGGTGTGAATTTTTTCAAAAACACTCCAATTTCTTTCACAACCCGATGAAGATGATGTTTGACTAAGAATATGAATTGCTAATTTTTGCAATTGAGGAGCACTAGATCCAAACATTCTCCACCATTCATCTAGATAAAAAAATAATAGAAAGCTAATTATTAGATTATGATAATTGAAAATTCAAACAATAGATTGAAAAATTTAAAATACAAAATCAATTTGTGTTCTCACCGGGCTGCATTTCCATGACTAATTTGATAGCAATGGGCTTTCCAAAACTTTCTAACTGATCACGAAAGAGTCTAACCTCCATCATTGTTTCTTTTGGTTTACTACATACATCTTTGTTTCCAATTAACTCAACCAATCCTTGCATCACTTCGGGCTTGTGACTGTAATTATCTTTATCATATTGAAATGTTGGATTTAGAAAATATGCAGCAGAATGTATCCCTTGACAAAACTCACTATCCCATCTGCTCTTGATAATGCCTGTGTATGGCTTCTACAATCTTTTATTATTTTTGAACAAATTTTTGATTGCTTTCCTTACCCTGTATAATCCATCATAAACATATCCAAGTGATGGTTTCTCATCTGCATCAACAATACGTAATAGCCTTATGATAGGACCTAATATCTTTGTCATTATCAAGCAAGAAGTCCAAAACTTGTTATCCAAAATAATTGAAGTTGCCACTTTTCCTTTATATATTTTAGATAACTTGGAATCAAAGAAATATTTACTTGTTATCAAAGCTTATAAATCATGCTTATGATCATGCACACTCTTTAAGGTAATGAAAGTAGTTGCAAATCGAGTTGCCCCAGGACGCACAATCTCTTTCCATCCTTCTCTCTTTCTTAGCCATGATAGTAAGAAAATATGATTATACACAAGTATAGTTACTTTGGAAGCTTTGTTAGCAAGATCTTTGACATGAACCATAGAACAAATTTCTTTTAAAATAAGATTCAAGCAATGAGCAGCACAAAGAGACCAATAAATATTACCATACTTCTCATGGAGCAAAGCACCCGCCTTTTTATAATTTATCGCATTATCAGTTACTATTTTAACAATATTGCTAACTCCAACCCATTCAACTACTTCAGAATATAACTCGCACAATGTTTCTGCATCCTTCTTAATATCAGAAGCATCAACAGACTTAAAAAAGATAAACCGCGAGGGCAATAAACTAAGAAGTTTATTAATGTTCTACTCCTCACATCAGTCCAGCCATCAGCCATAATTGTACATCCGGTCTCCTTCCAACTACTACGGTAAGCTTCCACTAGTAGTTTGCATTCCTCCCTACAATCTTTTAATATATTTACTTGCATCATATGATATGTAGGTAATTTATATCCAGGACCAATGGCAGTGATTGCATCAATAACCTTTTGTGCAAAAGGTGAGTTTAAAGCATTCCTTGGTATGCAACTATCATAAAACCACCTAGCCATAGCCATATCAACATGATGTACAACTTTCTTTAACGCCAAGACACTTTTAATAGAAGGTTGTGATCCCACTGATGTTCTAGGAGCAAAGAAATTATCAATTTTGTCAATCTTCCTTTTACTATTATCTTTTATAATAGAATTTCTAGACGGTTGTGATCCTACTGATGCTAACTCCTCAATTGCATGTTCACCATATATGCCTATATTCTCTCTTGCTTCTTGAATCTCTTGTTTTTTTTCTGAAATCCCTTTAAGGTTTTCTTGCATTTGGTGACGAACATCAAGAGAAACCTTTTTACAAGCTGATATATTTCCTTTAACACCAACTAAATGTTGTTTCACCCTATTAATCCCCCCACCGCTATAAACAGTTGCACAATGCAAACATCTAAATTTATTTTTTCCATTCACATCTTTTGTTAAACTAAAATGAGCCCATCCTGGATCATTTTTGTGACGAATAGCTTGTGTAGAAACATTTGAAAAATCACCACCTTCCATTTTATCAAATCTAATAAAAATTTGATTTAAAGAACGACAACATATCAATAAAAAATTTGTGTAAAGAACGACAACATATCAATAACAAGTAATCATCACAGATCTATCTACTCCGCTTGACCCTCTACCGGTCAATACTACGGAGCAGCCCTACAAGCAATCATCACAGATTCACAGAGACTACATGCTTTGCTTAGCCACTACTTGACTAATACCTCAAAGCACCCCTAAAATTTAAAATACATGTATATAAAGAAAAACAAGTAATAAGAAAACAATACATAAGCTACAATCCGTAGTTAGAGATGAGCAGTATGCCCGTATAAATAGAAACGAGAAATCCATCTCCAACTTTCCTTGGTGGTTGTAGGTTGTAAGATACTCGGATGCAGCCTATAGCAAGTGATGTACAATTAATATTAGTAAATTAAATTGAACTAATCAACAAAACTAATTAAGTAATTTCTATTGTAAATAAGTATTGAACTATAGCATGTTTATGATCAAGACTAATATATTTGTAATAAAAAATGAATGATAAATACGTGCGCTTTTAAACATTCATGTGCCAACAGATCTACAACTAAATAATTCTCAAATACAACTAAATAATAATATTTGAGAGCAGCCTATAGCAGAATGTCTCACAGTAGAAGGCTGGTAAGTAATATGCATATTTTATGATTTGAAGGGCTAGTAATTAACAAGCCTTGTACTTGAACAAGGAGATTGCCTCTATTTAGTAAGGTCGGTTTCACATCTAATCATGTGATCATATGTAAGAATACATGAAGAAGTAGAGTATTTTTGTCCAATGTTGGAATTTATTCATGTCATAATTTGTCTTATGTAACTAAGAAATTTCATATTTTTAGATGAAAAATAAAGAAAACTACTAAGAAATTGCTAGTAGTTGCTGACTGCTAAAAAATTTTTACTAGTTGTTGGCTACTAACAAATTGTTAATAAGTTGCTGACTAACAAGTAAATTGCTAATAAATTTTTACAAGTTGTTGAGAAATTGATGATACAGCAAACAAGCTGCAGAGAACCAAAAGTTTCATGAAACTACCAGATTGGGAAAAAAATATCATTACTTTGCAGTACGCTCTTTGGATTTTGGTTTAGGAAGAGTGAGTATAGACAGAAAGAAGAAGAATCAAGGGAGAAGAAGAATAGAGGGAGGAAGAAGAAACTACTGGTGCCTGTAGCCGATCAATGCGAGGAAGGAGGAGTTTCATTCTGGTTTCGCCCAATTCGCCGATCGCTGGACTGCTGGACGTCGACAACTTCCAAAGGCAAAAACTAAAAAAGTAAAAAACCTATGTTATTGGTTATCCTATTCCTCTCACTAAGTCCCCCTCACCATTTGATTTAAATCAAACGAGCTAAAATGCACCCGCTCGGTTTTGGGGAACCGGCCACGGTTCCCGGTTTCCCGGTCGAACCTGCCGGTTCCCCGGTTTCGGGACGGTTCGGTAGAGCAGTGGGTAGAATACCGTGACCAGACCGGCTGGAGGTCCGGTCGGCGGTCCGACCGGTCCGACCAGCCGGTCCGGTCGGGTTCTCAAAAGCTTGTGCCAGACTAAATGGCATGCTGGGCTTGGGTGCTTCATTAAGCTTACCTCCCATTCTCAAGAAAAACATTTTAACAATCCCCATAAAATTTGTTTCTACTAAGGGCAAAAAAATAACAAATCATAAACAAACTACAGAAGAAATGCCCAAATTAAAAGATCAAAATAACAGAAACTAGAAAACAAGTAAAAATAAAGTTCATCAGATTTCGTCGAACCCAGATCAACGAAATGTGGCCAGCTCATCGAACTCAAGTTGACGAATGCTGAATGCAAATTTATATAATAATCACTCGTCTTACTGCGATCGACGAACTGTGTATGGTTCATCGAGCAGAGATCGATGAACTTGGGGCACAGAAAATGACTATGGTCATTCTCTGAGCAGAGATCGACGACCTCATCCCATTTCATCGAACTTTGGTCGATGAACTCATAATAATTCGTCAAACCCAGTCAGACTTAACAAAAATTATAATTACAACACCAACTCCAATCAAACTAAGGAACCATTTAACCCACTTGCAGATTGGATAATACCTCCCAGAAGATATCATCCATTAGGATATAAATCACAACTAGAATTTTCTGTGATATCCAGTTTCTCTTATCAACATTATAAAGGACCTAAGGTAACCTGGGTCAAGAATAACTAACTGTTTTCATTGCAGGAAAAGGGTTGTCCAGTGATTAATCAAACATGGTACCTAGACGGTGGTTGCTACAAGCACATGACTGGCAACAAGGACAACTTACACAACTATAAGTCCAAGCTTGGGCCAAAAGTAATCTTTGGAGATTCAAAGTGTGGGCAGTCTAAAGGCTATGGAGAAGTAAGGATTGGAGAAGTCACATTAAAGAAGGTGACTTATGTAAAATGACTCAAGCATAACCTCATCTAAATAAGCCAATTATGTGATGAAGATTATCAGGTACATTTCAACTCAAAAACTTATATTATTTCTAATAAAGAAAACCAAAAAGTTTTAATTGGAAATAGACAAGGAAACATTTATTTAGTTGATTTTTTTATGCCAATTCAGATATTTGTTTGCATAACATAGTTTGCAATCAAAATGAATTATGACATAAAAGGCTAGGACATGTAAACATGAAAACTATTGCTAGGTTATCCAAAGATAGCCTTGTAAGAGGCTTACCTTCTGGTCCCTACAAGAAGGAAGGTCTTTGCAGGGCTTGTCAACTAGGCAAGCAAAATAAATCTAGTTTTAAATCAATTAATAAAAGTGATTCACCTAGGATCTTGTACTTGCTACACATGGATCTCTTTGGACCGATTGTTGTACAAAGCCTAGGAGGGAAATACTATACACTAGTCATTGTAGATGACTTCTCAAGATACACTTGAGTGTTCTTTCTGAGATCTAAGTCAGATACCTTTAAAGTTCTTACAGATTTTCTCAGGACCATACATATTGAGTACTTTACTCATGTTGCATTGATCAGAAGTGATCATGGTACAGAGTTTGAGTCTCTTCTTATGCATGAGTTCTGTGAGAAGGAAGGTATCAGGTACTGCTTCTCAGCTCCTAGAACTTCCTAACAAAATGGGGTAGCTGAAAGGAAGAATAGAACACTGATTGAAGCTGCAGGCACATTACTTGTAGATGCTTACATGCCACTATCCTTTTGGTAGAGGTTGTAAGCACAACAAATTATGTACTGAACAGAAGCTTGATACATAAACTAAATAATAGGACTTCCTATGAATTACTTAAAGGAAAGAAACCTAAAATCACCTATTTAAAAATATTTGGTTGCATATGCTATATACATAATAACAACAAGAAATACATTAGAAAGTATGAAGCTAAGACTGAAGAGTTAATCTTTCTAGGATATTCCCAAGTAAGCAAAGCTTATATGGTGTTCAATAAATCAACTTTAAAAATTAAGGAATCTATACTTGTTACCTTTGATGAAACTAACATGTCTTATAAGGAGAAAGAGATTTCTACCAGTAATACTTTGCAGGTACCTCACTTGTGTGAGAAATTGGATGGACTAAACCTCACCCAAGAGGATCCAACACATCCTTCTCCACAGGTTGATGAAGACAGTGAAGAAGAAAGCACTGAAGTGACTAAACTTCATCCAACAGCAAACATAATTTCACAAGAGAAATTAAATCAAAATGATGTTGCTGAACCAACTTCACCCACTGATCTTGTCACACTAAGGGATCACACCATATCCCAAGTGATTGGAGCCATAATAGTAGGTGTACAAACAAGGCATCAACTCAACCAAGATGTGATGCATGTATGTTTTCTCTCTCAAGTTGAAGCTCAATCCATAAAAGATGCTGAGCAAGATCCCCATTGGATCATTGTAATGCAAGAGGAACTCAACCAGTTTGAGAGATGTAGAGTTTGGGATTTGGTTCCAATACCCAAAGACTATCCAGTCATTGGAACCAAATGGGTATATAGAAATAAACTATATGCCCAAGGTGCAATTGTGAGGAACAAGGCTAGGCTTGTTGCTCAAGGATACAGGCAAGAAGAAGGCACATACTATGATCAAACCTTTGCACCAGTTGCAAGGTTAGAGGCAATCAGAATCTTTTTTGCCTATGCTGCCTACAGGAAGTTCAAAGTATATCAGATGGATGTAAAGAGTGCTTTTCTAAACGGAATACTAAAAGAAGAGGTTTATGTTGAACAACCTCCACGTTTTGTTTCCCTAACTCATCCATCTTATGTATTTAGACTGTATAAAGCTCTCTATGGTCTAAAGCAAGCTCCAAGAGCTTGGTATGAGACCTTAGCTAGCTTTTTGATAGAGCATGATTTCACTAGAGGCATGGTAGATAAAACACTATTCACTAGGCACCATAAGGATAAAACCTTGTTAGTACAAATTTATGTGGATGACATCATATTTGGGTCTACTGACTCTAAACTATACAAGAGGTTTTCTGACCTCATGCATTCTAAGTTTGAGACGAGTAGCATGGGTGAGCTCTCCTACTTCCTTGGTCTCCAAGTGAAGCAGCTACCTGATGGCATCTTCATCTCCTAGGCTAAATATGCTAAAGAGCCTTTTAAGAAGTTTGGGATGGCTGATGCCTCCGCAAAGAAAACACCTATGATTATTAATGCTGTAATAGATTCTGATCCATATGGGAAACCTGTTGACTAGAAGTTATATAGGAGCATTGTTGGGTCCCTACTATATCTTACAGCTAGCAGACCTGATATCATGTTTGCCACATGCCTTTGTACTAGGTTCCAAGTTAATCCTAAAGAATCTCACCTAATTTTTCTAAAAATAATTTTGAGATATATAAAGAGTTGTCCCAGTTTAGGCCTATGGTATCCTACTGAGTCAGAATTTGAGTTAACTGGATACTCAGATGCTGACTTTGCTGGATGCAGGGTGGACAGGAAAAGTACCTCAGGAACTTGCCAGTTCCTTGGTATGAGATTAGTTTCCTGGTTTTGTAAGAAACAGTCATCTGTCTCTACCTCAATTGCTAAAGCAGAATATATTGCTGCTGGCAGTTGTTGTTCACAGATGCTATGGATTCAAAACCAACTCCTGGACTATGGTTTCAACTTAAATAATTCAACTCTACTATGTGATAACACAAGTGTTATATCCATAGCACAGAATTCAGTCCATCATAGTAGGACTAAGCATATAGACATTAGGCATCAGTTCATTAGAGAGTGTGTAGATAAAAACAAAATTAAACTTGTCTATATCTATACTGATTTATAAAGAGCTGATATTTTCACCAAACCCTTGGATTAAAGAAATCACTTGTTCTTTATAAATCAGCTTGGAATGATCAATGGAGAAGCCCTAGTTTAATTTCTGTCTGCACTTGACGAATTTGCCAAAGTTCATCGAACGAAGTTCGATAAACTGGGGGAAAGTTCTTGAGAAATTCGTCGAACGGAGTTCGACGAACTCTCTGTGAGTGAAGTCATTTTCGTCGAACGAAGATCGACGAATCTACTTCAGAAAACTTTCGTCGAACGGAGCTCGACGAAATGTATTCAACTCTTCAGACTGAGCTCGACAAATTATTTAACTGCCAATTCTTTCGTCAACCTCAGATCGAAGAATTATTTTATTTTTCGTGGAACGGAGTTTGTTGATTCATATTCTGGAAAACCTTATATCTAGGTTTTCTTCGACCTCCATCCCGCACTTCCAGTTCCTTTGCAATTGATCATCATTTTTCCCTTACAGGTGCTCTAATGGCGATTCCAACAAGAAATCTTGCAGCAATGAAATTCGACACCAGTTTTGATGTCGATTTTGATTCATTCCAGCATTCAAACCCTATATTCCTGGAAATCCTGGAACTGCTTGAAGAACAACAGTTGAAGAGTCTGCTATCCACCAAAATCAAGATCGCCAACACAGAAATCAGGGAGTGGGTCTATACTTCCTCAACAACAGATGACAACACCATGACTGGAACTATAACGAGTAATGTTATTTCACTCACCCCCGCCATTTTAACAGAAATTTTTGGGTTAAGTAATGGTGAAGAAGAATTAGAAATTGACACTAAAGAATATGATGTGATGCTGGGCATGATGGGTTACTCTGGAGAAACCCCAAGTAAGTTGCTGAAGAAACACATGTCTGCTGAATTCAAATTCCTAGCAGATATTGTAGGGAAAGTGTTGCTGGGCAAGCACACTACACATGAATACATAACCAGACACCAATTCCTGGTTATGTGTATTGTGGTTAACAAGAAGAAGGTGAACTGGGCTCAGATCATGTTTGATCTGATTAAGAAAAATAATACCAAGAAAGAAGTCTGTTTTGGAAGGATCTTACGGTTCTTCCTCAAAGAAAAGGCTGTTGAATCCCTGGTCTCCCAGACCATATTCATCAATGCCTCTAAGAGGCTCACCTGTCCCGTTTTTGGTAGGTGAGAGAGGACCATCACCAAACCGTCCAAGGCTTCTTCCTCTTCCGCCATGGCTTCTGAGAGTACTAGGGCTGCTCCAGCCACTTCCCACATTACTAAAGAGATCCCTCCTCCACATCCATCACCTCTAGCCATCCAACCTCATCCTCAGATGGCACATTAACTTCCCTCCACCCCCACCATTTCTTCTCTTCAGCAACCACAATAATAACTAGTTCATATTGCTACTCCAGCGCCATCTCCTACAAGTTCTCCACCCATAGATATAACTGACATCCCCTCTTCTCCTCTTCAGGAATCTCACCAACCCTCTCCTACTCAATCACCACAACCAACCCCACCTCAATACCCCCATGGTACACCAATTCCATCACCACCTTCATCTCCTTTACCCCCCCTCCCCCTCCCACCTGGACAACATCCCATTCTTCAATCTGCCTTCCCCCACCCTCAATACCTCTACTCCTCAGGATGAACTCATATAAGATGCTCCACCTCCACCTCCACCATCCTCCTCCATTCCTACCCATGTCCCCACTGCTATACCTTCTACACCACCCTTTGATGCTCCACTCATGGATCCCTCCATCATTCCACAACTCATTGCACTTCTCACTCCCCTTCTTAAAAACATTATAGCAGAGGCCATTTCACCTCTTGCTACTTCCATTTCCTCCCTTGCTGGATAAATATCTGCTCTCTCTGCTCCTTCCTCTTCAGTTAGGGGCCTGGCTCTAGTATGCACTGAAACTAGGCAGGGGGAGATACTCAATGAAGAAGAAGTAGCAGCAGCAACAACAGAAGAAGCAGAAGCAGTAGATGCAGTAGAAATAGCAGATGTAGTAGAAACAGAAGAAGCAGAAGCAGCAGCAGATGGTGATAAAGATTTAATTGATTTCATTAATTTTATTGAAACAGATATGAACATAGATACTGTGGATGATACAGTAACAGAGGAAACAATAACTGCTGGCAATTTTATTATAAATCCTACAGTAGATCTGTTTAATTTATTGAGAACTTTTGATATATTTCATTTGAATTTTCTTCCAGAATACAGTACTAAGTCATCCATGGATATAATCCCATATACCTTACCCATAAGCCCCAAAGTTGCCAAGCAACTAAAGGCTAGGTTTGTTACAACAGTGGTTCCAACTACAAAGGTTCCAGCTACAGTGTTTCCAGCCATTCCATCTCCACCCAGAGCTATTTCCCCCATTACTTCATCCCCTCCAACAAATATTTCTTCTCCAGTTTTTGTAATGTATGATTCACCACTGCCTGATCTTGATGCACTGATCATGGCAGATATAGAAGAGGAAAATAAGTCAGTTGCTGAAAGCACTAGAGTGTACAGCTCTCCAGCTCCTGCTCCAGCTATAGTTCCAGCTCCTACTCAGGCTGAAAAGCCAATTGATAAATCAGTACTAAAGGCCATTGATGCCTTATATGATTCTCCTCAAGATTCTGATGATGAGGATGATGATGATGACTCAGATGATGAGCCAAAGAAAAAGAAAGTATCTAAGAAGAGGAAAGCTCCTCCACCTCCTGCACCAAAATTAAATCCAGCAAATGACACACCATACTATATACTTCAAAAGATCACACCTTATAAAGGCATGCCAGCATGGATGTGGCTGTCCAAGAATGAAAAGAAAGAAAGGAACAGAAGCAGAAGATATTCTCCTCCTCCACAAAGATTCAGAAAGGACCCTCCTCCTCCTCCACCACCAACCGATGGTGCTTCCAGTTCTTCAACTCCAAGGACTACCCAGTTTCAGACCTATCAGAGACATCAGGGTAGATCCTCATCTTTTGGAAGCAGCCAGCAAAGAGAGTATTCATCTGGCAAGCAGCACCAACAACAAAAGCAGCAGCATCAACAACAACAACAAAAATTCCCTGAACATTAAAAGGCTGAAAGGCCTAAGAGACCTGCTTCCCCACCTGTACCATTTGAGGATCCAGAGACAGCTACAACAGCTAAGATGGCCAAGTTCCAGGAACTGGTTGGCCTTTCCATGATTAACAAAGCTAAAGCTGAAGGCAAGGATACCTCTCAATACTCTACAATGTCCAAATATAGAAAGGAAGAACTGAACAGGTTTGCTAATGCTAACAAGTTTTTTAATGTTGATTATTATATGAAACTTCATCCAGAAGCAGTAGTGCCCAGGGCTACATCTCTTAATATCATTGGGGCTGCTGACTTGACAATGACCAAGGCTCAAGCTGCAGATCCTAACAGGGAAATTATATTTACACAGTTTGGAGACAAAGATAAAGAGAATAAGCATAAGGAGAAGAAGAAGAAGAAATAAATTTTGCACTGTCTTTAGACTTTCTGAGTTACTTTAAACTGCTTATTTATATTTCTTGATACAAAGCTTATTGTATATATATTTGCTGCACATTTAAATTTTTCATGCCAGATATATGTTTTATTGCTTTGTTATTAATTTGAGTCTGTAATTGGTGACCTCACCCAAATAGGGGGAGATTGTTGGATCCCTAGTTGGATTTGGGCTAGGTTCACTAAATTAGGATGTTTGACCCAACATGTATAGCCAGGGTCATGTATGTGTTCTAGAGTCTAGGTCATGTCCTTAGAATCAACACTATATGGACCAGCCATTAACAAACTGCAGAAGACTCAAGACTTAGAGAAATTTAAAAGACTCAGAAAATGAGTTCGACGTTCTTTGAACTTAGGTCGATGAAAGTCGTGCTCAGCTCGACGAAATCATAGACAATTCTCTGAGCTGAGCTCGACGAACTTGAATCTCAGGTCGATGAATTTCAGAGTATACTTCAACATTGAGTCCAAAATTCTTCACACTTAACTCCAGTCGACGAACTTAGTTCTCAGGACGACGAACTTAGTTCTCAGGTTGACGATTTCTGGGTATTCTACTTCAACATCTTATTCCAGAAACATCTAAGTATTTCAAGTCCAGCTTCACACTCTAGTCGACGAAGTTAGAATATCAGCTCGACTAATTTGGTTCTTAGTTCGATGATTTCTGGATCATCTACTTCAACACTATGAGACCAGAAACAACTAAGTATTCTAAGTCTAGAATCAGACTCCAGTCAACGAACTCACCTTCTCAGCTCGATGAACTTAGACCACAGTCTTGGCAAGATTTATCAAGTAGCAGTTAGAAGTTCTCACCTTAACGAAAGTAGTTCTCAGGTCGACGAACCCAGTTCTGAGGTCGACGATTTTTGGACACGTTACTTAAACATTCTTAAGTCCAAGAAACATGGAATTCTGAACTCTAGTCAACGAAGATATATTCTCAGCTCGACGAACTTGATGCACAGAATTGACGGGTCTAGAGAAAGCAGTTATCAGTTCTTAGGTCGATGATCTTGGATCTCAGCTCGACGAACAACTATCATCTGGTCGACAAACTTGACTTCTCTATTTGACGAACTCTGGACACAGATCGACGAATTCTGCTCAACGAATTTTGTAAAGTTCCAGACTTAGAAATTTCCCTCCCTCTGTCTCTTTTTTATTGCAATAATTCCAGAGTAATCAATGCATAAATATTCTCTGAATATTACCGTTAGAAATAAGCATTGATTACGGTCTTCATCAGGATTATTGCTTGTCGTTATTCCATGGGACAGTTGGGGAAATCAATCAATGCAAATATTCTCCAGGCCGTCAGAATTCAATGCAGAAAGGAATTCAATTTTCAAAAGGCAATTTACATGGAAAATATAAAAGGGATTTTCTTTCTCTTACAGGATATACATAGAAGGTAGTAAGAAAAAATACAGTCAATAAGGATCTTCTTCTCTCTCGACAGCACACTGAGAAATAACTGAGAAAGATACTTACAGGGCCATAACATAGTAAAAAACAGAAGCCCTAGACCAGAGAAGTTGAAGCAAGAAGAAGAAGAACAATCATTCAAATCAAGAGTCTTCTTTTGTCTTCATTCAGGATTCTTCAAAGGACAACAAACATACAAGATGTCAAGAAGTTCCTGGAGCTCTACTGGTCAAAGCAACAGTCTAAAGACCTATCACCCTATTGTAAGGCTTCACTTCCTAAACCATTCTATATCTCAAGGGAGCCTTTTCTAACATCATCTTTCCACTAAAGTCTTCTCAGTTGTATCTGAGAAAGAGAAGACAAAATCACTCTCTCATCCCCCACTATATAAAGGGTTCTTAACTGTTAAAATTCAACAAACCGCAGACGCCCCCTTGGATACCCTGCTGAAAACTCAACAAACCGAAGGAGAATACGCCCACTTATATGTTGAAAGTTTTCCCGGATCGTGGAGTTAGCAGGGGTTATCTCAATAAAGCAGTAACAACCAGCAACACATGCAGCACAAGCTTCTTTATTGATCAAGAGCAAACTTCTTTACAAGGCGAGACATACATGGCGAGACATGCTTCACCAAAAACCAACATCGGGAGAGCAGAGATAGTTACAAAGACAAGAACAAAAAACAAGCCGCGCGGACTCAAACAACAAGCCGCCGACCTACTGTTGTGGAGTCCGCTCAGTCCGCCAGGTCGCCAGACCGCAACCCAAGCCGCGCGGACTCACCCCTTATTCCAATGCTTAGCTCTTCACCGCCGGTCTGCACGCCGCCAGACCGCACAAGCTGCGTCACCTAATGGAACAGTCCGCCTGAAGCAGGCGACTTCCTGAACCCCGAACCAAGTCGCCAAAGAGAAGACCGCCTGGTCGCTATCCGCGACCTGCTGTTTACCGCCTGTTGCTTAACCGCAGAGTCCGCACTGTCCCTGACCGCAATCAGAGCTAAGTCCTGGCTTTCCAGCGCTATCCGCACAACCTGCACAGCACAACCGGGTCAACTCTCATCCGCGCGGACACAAAGTCCAGACCGCAGCAACTTGTGCGAGCTCAAATACTGTTCACTTACTTCGGTCCAGGTTCATTATTTCCTGATGTGACATGAGTCCTATTTATAGGCATGACGATGAGTATGGTCAGCGCCCTAGTCGATAGGATCACCGCCACAACCCGCAGCTAGAACAAGTGTGTTCGCACAGCCCGCGGACACACCTTCCAGTTCGCCGCTCCTGTGCAGATAGCCAGTCCGCCCCAGCTTCTCCAAGGCCGGACTCCAATATCCAGTCCGCCTTGCCGCCAGAGACTAAGCCAGGACAACAGCCCGACTCCACAACAGCCGTGTCCGCCATTCTGCGGACAAGGCATCAGCCCGCAAAACCCGAGCCCGCAGCCTCGCCATCAAGGCACCTGCCGGACTCAGCGGACACCCGACTTCCGTCCGCATATCCCAAGTCCATTGCCTCATTGCCAAAGCACCTCCGGACTTAGCGGACACGCCAATCCAGTCCGCTAACAGCAGACTCCAGTCCGCAACTCCTGAGTCCATAACCTCGTCACAAGGCTAAACCGGACGCAGCGGACTCCGGCTCCAGTCCGCACGCTCCTGCACAAGCAATCCTCTAGTCCGCATATCCACAAGCTAGCACACAAGGCAACAGCACTTCTACTAAGCTTGGCGGACTGAGAAACCAGCCCGCGCTC
This sequence comes from Platanthera guangdongensis, assembly GCA_039583875.1. Taxonomy (NCBI): domain Eukaryota; kingdom Viridiplantae; phylum Streptophyta; class Magnoliopsida; order Asparagales; family Orchidaceae; genus Platanthera; species Platanthera guangdongensis. The sequence goes on from CM077150.1 coordinate 225,580,341, forward strand.
CACTGCGCGATCTCCCCGGACTGAGCCATCCTGGACTTGGTTCAATTCCCACCAAGTCCAGCCCACTGGCCGCAAGGGCCAGTCCGCACCTCCTGGCGGACACTGGATCTAGCCCGCCATACCGGGTGACCTCCAGTTCCTGTCCGCGCTGACCGGCGGTCTCCACGGCTTCCACTTGCCGCTTCACTAGAGAAAGACCAAGGCATCTGCCAAACCGGTCTGCCGAGCTCCAGTTCTTCAGTCCGCTTCAAGCCGGACTCCGCGGATAACATTCCTATCCGCCCGGTTACTTCCTGGGAGTAAACCGCCTGCTGAGCAAACAATGGCCTGTCAGACCGCCGCTGCTGTCCGCGTAGTCCGCGCGAACAGACCGCCCAGGCCGCCACAGAGCAAACCGCCTGCAACATCCGTGTCGACCTAGCAGTCCGCCAACCCAGTCCGCGTAGTCCGCGCGGATAGGTTTCCCAGGCCTTCCATTCACCCACTTTCACTTCACAGAATTCAACACTCCCCCTTGAAGTGAGAAGTGGTGAATAACTCCAACAGCTCCCGTAACCTTGCACCTGGTCCTTCCGATAGCATCTACGAAGAGATGTCCAAGACATAGTCCTCGCCCCGCATATCATGGACCATGAGGGAGCCCTCCAGCATCTCCCAAAAGGAGCCATGCTTCCCTCTGCCTTCTTCAGCTTCAACCTCCACTCTTGCATCACAGGAGTATCACCAACTTCCTTGGACCCAGAAGCCCAAGCCTCGTTGCCTCTGAGAGAAGTCACCTCTTCAGACTTGGTGTCAACCACCTCCTTGATTCTAGTGGGGTCATCACAGCCAGAAGTACCTTGCTCGACCTGAGGGCTAACAAGGAAACACGGGACCAAGTCCACCGTGTTCCCTTCACAATATCGAGCTGGTGGCTTGCTGATCCTCTTCGATCTCCGAAGAACCTGATCAAGGCTAACCACCTCCGCTGCTTTTGAACCAGCTCCGTTCCCAGGCAAACCCGGAACAATGCTCCCTTTGCTCCCTGAACAAGACGCCTCCTTACTGGAACCAAAAGCATCTGGAGCAACGCTCCCCCTGCTACCTGAACCAGAAGACTCCCCTCTTGAACAAGAACAGCCTGGAACATCGCTCCCCTTGCTTCCTGAACCGGAAGCCTCCGCCTTCGAGCCAGAAGGTCCTGGAGCATCGCTCCCCCTTCTTCCCAACTCTGACGCCTTTGCCCCGGAGCTAAAACAACCTGGAACACCTGGTGACTCAGGTAACTCCACTTCCTTAGCAGCAGCCTCCTTCAGCCCACCATCTGACCTGCTTAACTCTAGCTCCACATAAGAGCTACCCCAATACGGCGTCAACTCATCAAAAATAATGTCTCTCGACACGATGAGTTTCTTCGTCGCAGGATCCATACACCTCCATCTTCTTCTCTGTTCATCATACCCAACAAAGACTAGCTTTGTTTTGAGAGCACCCGGAGTGTGTATATAGCAGGTAGATCCAAACACCCGAAGGTGCTTCACTGAGGGCTTCACTCCGAACATTAGCTCATAAGGAGTCTTCATTATGATCAGACTAAGAGGCATCCGGTTGATGACATGAGCAGCACAGGCTATTCCCTCCGCCCAAAGAGCCTTCGGAACGCCTTTACTCCGAAGCCAACACTTGCAGGTCTCCGTTAACCAACGGATCATCCGAGCTGCAATACTACCCTGTTGTGAAGTATGTCCACAAGAAAGCTCCATCCGGATCCCTTGCTTCCTGCAAAAGCGTGAGAACTCGGTTGAGCCAAACTCACCACCGATACTTGTCCTCAACACCTTGATCCTCCGGCCGAGCTGGCCTTCGACAAGCTTCTTGAACTCCACAAACAAGCGTACCATGCTGGACTTCGTCTTCATAAAGTATACCCAAGTATACCCAGAATAGTCATCAACCAATATCAGCATGAACCTGCTGCCTCCAAGACTGGCTGTGACGGTCGGTCCCACCAGAGCACAATGGACAACCGCCAATGGTGCATTACTCCTGGATTGTGCTTTGTCAACCATGAAGCGATAGGCTCCACTTTCCTGACATCCCGCACACCCCCGACCATCGCCATAGGATGACAATCTAGGCAAGCCTCTTACGAGTCTTCTTTCCGCCATTGCTTTCAGCTTGTCCATCCCTACATGCCCCAGTCTTTCATGCCAGATAGCTGTACTATCACTGGCATCCAGCCGATCAGATCCAGAACTAGTTGAAGTCCCAACTACGTTCTTCTCCTTCCTCCCTACCAGATCTACGTTCGCCGAGAGCAAGACAACCTTGCACTCCTTCCGAAGATGACCTTGCTGTTTGCATTTATAGCACCGTGGTCCTTCCTTCCTCTTCCTATCACGCCTAGGAGAAATACTCCTTTCTTCCTGATATGAAGTAGAGGGACCAACATCCGCAGCAACCTTCACCTCCTTCCTGAACAACCCATCAAGAGAAGTCCAAACCTCCGCAGCTGACCGACATCCACTGATGTGGTCCAAGAGCTCCGATGAGATCACCTGCCTGAGAATAGACTCCGCTTTCGCATTTGCCTCCTTCCAAGCTCTCATCGTCTCAGCATTGCCAGCAGTATCCTCTTGTCTTCCTGCTGCGCATACAACCTCCCAAAGGTCCTCGCCAAGAAGAAAGCTCTTCATACAGGACTTCCACCGGTCACAGTTCGCCTCTGTAAGAAGATCAATACCAAGACAGCTTGCATCCTCCACTGCCATGGTTCTACCACTGGTTTCCTCTACATACGAGCAACTACTTCCATTGAGCACTGCTTGACCACTCCAACAACCTGGCTCTGATACCATGTTAAAATTCAACAAACCGCAGACGCCCTCTTGGATACCCTGCTGAAAACTCAACAAACCGAAGGAGAATACGCCCACTTATATGTTGAAAGTTTTCCCGGATCGTGGAGTTAGCAGGGGTTATCTCAATAAAGCAGTAACAACCAACAACACATGCAGCACAAGCTTCTTTATTGATCAAGAGCAAACTTCTTTACAAGGCGAGACATACATGGCGAGACATGCTTCACCAAAAACCAACACCGGGAGAGCAGAGATAGTTACAAAGACAAGAACAAAAAACAAGCCGCGCGGACTCAAACAACAAGCCGCCGACCTACTGCTGTGGAGTCCGCTCAGTCCGCCAGGTCGCCAGACCGCAACCCAAGCCGCGCGGACTCACCCCTTATTCCAATGCTTAGCTCTTCACCGCCGGTCTGCACGCCGCCAGACCGCACAAGCTGCGTCACCGAATGGAACAGTCCGCCTGAAGCAGGCGACTTCCTGAACCCCGAACCAAGTCGCCAAAGAGAAGACCGCCTGGTCGCTATCCGCGACCTGCTGTTTACCGCCTGTTGCTTAACCGCAGAGTCCGCACTGTCCCTGACCGCAATCAGAGCCAAGTCCTGGCTTTCCAGCGCTATCCGCACAACCTACACAGCACAACCGGGTTAACTCTCATCCGCACGGACACAAAGTCCAGACCGCAGCAACTTGCGCGAGCTCAAATACTGTTCACTTACTTCGGTCCAGGTTCATTATTTCCTGATGTGACATGAGTCCTATTTATAGGCACGACGATGAGTATGGTCACCGCCCTAGTCGATAGGATCACCGCCACAACCCGCAGGTAGAACAAGTGTGTCCGCACAGCCCGCGGACACACCTTCCAGTTCGCCGCTCCTGTGCAGATAGCCAGTCCGCCCCAGCTTCTCCAAGGCCGGACTCCAATATCCAGTCCGCCTTGCCGCCAGAGACCAAGCCAGGACAACAGCCCGACTCCACAACAGCCGTGTCCGCCATTCTGCGGACAAGGCATCAGCCTGCAAAACCCGAGCCCGCAGCCTCGCCATCAAGGCACCTGCCGGACTCAGCGGACACCCGGCTTCCGTCCGCATATCCCAAGTCCATTGCCTCATTGCCAAGGCACCTCCGGACTTAGCGGACACGCCAATCCAGTCCGCTAACAGCAGACTCCAGTCCGCAACTCCTGAGTCCATAACCTCGTCACAAGGCTAAACCGGACGCAGCGGACTCCGACTCCAGTCCGCACGCTCCTGCATAAGCAATCCTCTAGTCCGCATATCCCCAAGCTAGCACACAAGGCAACAACACTTCTACTAAGCTTGGCGGACTGAGAAACCAGCCCGCGCTCCACTGCGCGATCTCCCCGGACTGAGCCATCCTGGACTTGGTTCAATTCCCACCAAGTCCAGCCCACTGGCCGCAAGGGCCAGTCCGCACCTCCTGGCGGACACTGGATCTAGCCCGCCATACCGGGCGACCTCCAGTTCCTGTCCGCGCTGACCGGCGGTCTCCACGGCTTCCACTTGCCGCTTCACTAGAGCAAGACCAAGGCATCTGCCAAACCGGTCTGCCGAGCTCCAGTTCTTCAGTCCGCTTCAAGCCGGACTCCGCGGATAACATTCCTATCCGCCCGGTTACTTCCTGGGAGTAAACCGCCTGCTGAGCAAACAATGGCCTGTCAGACCGCCGCTGCTATCCGCGTAGTCCGCGCGAACAGACCGCCCAGGCCGCCACAGAGCAAACCGCCTGCAACATCCCTGTCGACCTAGCAGTCCGCCAACCCAGTCCGCGTAGTCCGCGCGGATAGGTTTCCCAGGCCTTCCATTCACCCACTTTCACTTCACAGAATTCAACATTAACTCCCTTCAAAAGTTATTCCTGGTTGCAAGTCACCTGACCAAAAGACTTGAGGTTTGGTTTTTGAGCACCGGATCAAAAGCTCATTTGTGGCAGTCTCCTGATCAAAAACCTGAGTGGATTCCTACCAGGGTGGTAGAAGATTGGATGTACCCAAGTTTAGGGGAACCACTATAAAATTCTTGTGTTGTTTGGGTTGCTCTTTTTCTTTTGTTCTTGTTGTGCCTGTGATAACTAGGTTGCTGTGTTTATCTTTTTAATTTAATCTCTGCAGCACTAGAAATAAATTGAATAAATTAGCAAAAATTTTATAAAACCTCAATACTCTATTCACCCCCCCCCCTCTAGAGTATTGTAGATCTAACCCTTATTTTCAGAGTGGTTTGACTTTCTGCTGAGTTTTGCTGGATGGCGTCGAGTGCGTTGACTACGATCGCCGCGGCGTCAAGTGTACTCGACGCATTTCCCTTAGGCTTGATTTATCTCGCCGATTCTTGTCTGATTCGTCGAGTTAGGTCCTTAGGGTATACTTTGGGTATTTTCATCCTGTTTGTTTTGGGATGCGTTTAGACTTGGGTTTTTGGTTTTTATAGGATTTATGTTGGTATTTTACGGCTAGATTCGGTAGTGGATAAAGGACTGCCAATTGGATGTCGTATCATGGATCATTGCACGTGGTAGTTTTATTTTGGGTCTCTTTTTTTAAAGGCTGTATTTTTCTCGGTGTGTTGGACCGTGTGGTCACCACTGTGGGGCCTCTGAGATATTTGGGCCTGGTTGTTCGGTTTGGATAGTTTTGTTGCCGACCCAGATCTGTAGTTTTACTAGTGTTAATAATCCACATGTTTAGGACTGTATAGTTCCTCTTTCTTTTATAGTTTTGGCTTTTGTTGTCTATTTGCTTCTGCATGTTTAAGCGAAGCTTGGTAACTTCTTGCACTTGGTGCACTTTTCTCGCTTTACTGGCGAGTACTTACTTTCTGTCTCTTATTGATTCTTTTAGTTGAGGTTGTCAGCATTTTTATACCTGGGTTTGGTAAACCCTTCATGTTTTCACTTGATTCTATCTATTGTTCCTTTGCCACTTGTATTTTCTTGCTGAGGTTTTCTTCTCTTGAATTCCTCAAGTTCAGGGCGATAGCCGGTTGAGCGGCTAGGTTTGGAGTTTGCTAGTGGACTGCTGTGTTGTAGAGGTTTCCAAACCATTGTGAGGTAGTTTTTGGTTATTTTCTTTATAGTACAGGCATAATCTTTATCTAGTGGGTTTGTGTCAGGTTTTTGACACCCACTGGTGAACTTCTTTGAATGCCATGTATTTTGCTAAACTGTTAGTGTGCTATATTTTGGTTTTTTACTTGCTCTATGGGAATGTTTTATGCTAAGTTGCATGTTAGATATTTTAACTTATAAAATCACTATTACTCGTATCATATACATGTTATCTTTTCAAAACTAAAGTACTGTCTTCTAGCTAATGTAAAGACTATTTCTATACTTATAGTAAATCTAGAGTCTTACATAACATGAGTAGTCCTTCGGGGATGTTTATACTCATGTAGGATGTTAAATCAACATAATCAAAGTTTTTATCCGCAGCGTATAACTATACTTTTACTCGTGGACTAGTTGATCCACTATGCCGAGGGATACGGCCATCTAAACTTAAACTAGTTTTCCTCATATTAACTTAAGAATTTCACATAATCTATAGAGTTTGGAGTCTTGCCTGAGCGTCTGCAGTTATCCCCTTCACGGCTTGGAATCACGACATGTATATTCTTTTAATCTGACATTACTTAAATACTGATAAAATGCGGGTTGTGGCACACATCTTTATCCAAACATTCCAGCGATTGTAGAGCCAAAATGATCCCCGATCCAATAGGAAAACCTACTCCGACAGGAAAACCCTAGGGCCTTCTCCCACTTCGTATGTAACCGCTCCACCGCTATTCTTTGCACCTCTTCCATCGTCGTAGATATATCTCAACTCCACCTATCATTTCGCAAAGCCTATGCCTCTTTGCCTCTCACCATCATCCGCCTCTCTAGGTATGCAACTCTGTCGATATCAAAGTTCTGTTGTGCTTCTGATTATCATCATTTTTCTTTTTCTTCAGTTTTCACGGCTAGGGTATTCTTCTACTTCCGACTCCGCTTCTGCTCTCGCCTGCAGAACTCGCCAGTTCATCTGAAATGCCGCTCTTTCATGCTTCTCTGTGATTAGGTAATCTCTAAACCAACCTCCATTTCTTCCTTCTCTGTGATTGTGACTCGGTATCTTCCTCTGTTCAGGCATTTTGCATACTATTTCCGAAATTCCGCTTTTGTTTTTTCCAACAGCACTCGCCGCTTTTTCCTACTTGATGTGATCTCTAAACCTACCTCGATTTCTTTTTTCTCTGGGTTTTTGCACTTCAAAATTTTGTTACTCGATGCATTCCCTCTGGATTTCCAAAATTACTCCTGATCCCTTCCACTATGCGGTTAGTTCTAAAGTCTGTTAGTTGATGCATGTACTGAAAATTTCTAATATTACTCCTAATCCCTCTAATTTGAGGATTTCTAACATTACTTCTACTCACTCTGATTTCTGTTATGTTGCTTCCACATAAGTTTTCCACTATGCAGTTAGTGCTAAAGTGTGTTGCTTGATGCATTCACTTGGGATTTCTGAAATTATACATAATCCTTCGATTTTTGTTATGATGTTATGTGGTATTTGCTTTTGAAGCCCGCTTTTATGCGGACAAAGGCCACCCGAGAATCAAGCACACGTCGTGTTGCACCTTCGCCTCCCCCAATCTCTCCCCTAACATTTTTCTCACGATCCAAATTGCTCCCCCTCCATCACGTGAACCAGTGCGAACCCAGCGCGGCGGACGGTGGTTCCGGGCACGCCAGCCACCGGCCGCCCTGGGCTCGTCGGCTTCCAGATGAGAGCGTCGGGTTTGCACTGGTTCACAGGATGGAGGAGGGAGCGATCTAGATCATGAGAGAAAATTTAGGGGGACATCATGACTGTCGGATTAGATTGGACCACCAAATCCTGGTTTTCTCATTAAGCTGAAAAGGATTATATGTATATATAAGCTAAAAAGGAGTATATATGTTTATATATCTTTATTATATAAGGGAATATAGATATTTTGGAAGCACACCAATTTTTTGCTTTCAGTCGTTGGACCTCCAAGATATTAATTTTCAGATGTTCTATCTCATGCTCTCCAATATCCCCGATAGAAGCCCAATTCTGTTAGGGCATCGTGTGCCTCTTTCTTCTCGTGCACATCTTCATCCAAACATTCCAGTTATTACAGAGCCAAAATGATCCCCGCTCTAACAGGAAAACCCTACTCCGACAATAAAATCCTAGGGCCTTATCCCACTTTGCACTTAACCATTCCGCCACTCTTCTCTGCACCGCTTCTGTCGTCGTAGATATATCTCAACTCCAGCTACCATTTCACAAAGTCGGCGCCTTTTTGCCTCTCATCATCGTACGCCTCTCCAGGTATGCAACTCTGTTGACATCAAAGCTTTGTTGTGCTACTGATTCTCATTGTTGTTCTTTTCTTCAGTTTTCACGGCTATGGTATTCTTCTACTTCCCACTCCACTTCCACTCTCGCTAGCAGAAATCGCCACTTCTTCCGAAACGCCGCTCTTTCATGCTTATCTACGATTATGTAATATCTAAACCTACCTCCATTTCTTCCTTCTCCGTGATTGTAACTCGGTATCTTCCTTTGTTCAGGCATTTTGTGTACTATTTTTGAAATGCCGCTTTTGTTTTTTCCAACAATACTCGCCGCTCTTTCCTGCTTGATGCAGTACTCTCTAAACCTACCTCGATTTCTTCTCTCCGTGTTTTTGCACTTCTAAAGTTTGTTACTTGATGCATTCCCTCTGGATTTCTAAAATTACTCATGATCCCTTCCACTAAGTGGTTAGTTCTAAAGTCAGTTAGTTGATGCATGCACTGTGAATTTCTAATATTACTCCTAATCCCTCTGATTTGAGGATTTCTAACATTACTTCTACTCACTCTGATTTTTGTTATGTTGCTTCCTCATAAGTTTTCCACTATGCAGTTAGTGCTAAAGTGGGTTGCTTGATGCATTCAATTGGGATTTCTGAAATTATACCTAATCCGTTTGATTTTTTTATGATGCTATGTGTTATTTGCTTTTGAAGCTCGCTTTTATGCGGACAAAGGCCACCTAGAGAGTCAAGAACACGTCGTGATGAACCTTTGCCTCTCTCAATCTCTACCCAAACATTTCTCTCGTGATCCAATTCATTCCCTCCTCCATCATGTGAACCGGTGCAAACCTAGCGCGGCGGCCGGCGGCTGCGGGCACGCGGGACACCAACCGCCCTGGGCTCATCGGCATCCAGATGAGAGCGTCGGGTTCACACTGGTTTACGGGATGGAGGAGGGAGAGATCTAGATCACGAGAGAAAATTTAGGGGGAGATCCTGACCGTCGGATGAGATTGGATGGCCAAATCCTAGTTTTCTCCCTAAGCTAAAAAGGATTATATATGTATATATAAGCTAAAAAGGTATATATATATATATATATATATATATATATATCTTTATTATATGAGGGAATATAGATATTTTGGAAGAACACCAAATTTTTGCTTTCAGCCGTTGGATCTCCGAGATATTAATTTTCAGATGTTCGATCTCATGCTCTCCAATATCCCCGATAGGAGCCTGATTCCGTTAGGGCATCGCGTGTCTCTTTCTTCCTGTGCACATCTTCATCCGAACAGTCCGGCGATTGCAGAGCCAAAATGATCCCCTCTCCTACAGGAAAACACTACTCCGACAGGAAAACCCTTGGGCCTTCTCCCACTTCACACTTAACCGCTCCACTCTCTTTGCCTCTTATCATCGTCTGCCTCTCCAAGTATGCAACTCTGTCGACATCAAAGCTCTGTTGTGCTTCTGATTCTCCTCGTTGTTCTTTTCTTCAGTTTTCACGGCTAGGGTATTCTTCTACTTCCGACTCTGCTTCCGCTCTCACCGGCAGGACTCACCACTTCTTCCAAAATGCAGCTCTTTCATGCTTCTCTGCGATTAGGTAATATCTAAACCTAACTCCATTTCTTCCGTCTCTGCGATTGTAACTCAGTATCTTCCTCTGTTCATTTCTTCTGTCTCTTTCCTTCTTGATGTGATTATATACTCTCTAAACCTACCTTGATTTCTTCTTTCAATGTGTTTTGCATTTCTAATGTTTTGTTTCTCAATGCATTCCCTATGTATTTCTAAAATTACTCCCGATCCCTTCCACTAAGCGGTTAGTTCTAAAGTCTATTAGATGCATGCACTGAGAATTTCTAATATTACTCCTAATCCCTCTGATTTGAGGATTTCTAACATTACTTTTACTCACTCTGATTTCTGTTATGTTGCTTCCTCATAAGTTTTCCACTATGCAGTAAGTGCTAAAGTGTGTTGCTTGATGCATTCACTTGAGATTTCTGAAATTATACCTAATCCCTTTGATATTTGTTATGATGTTATGTGTTATTTTCTTTTGAAGCCCGCTTTTATGGGCCAAAGGCCACCCAAAGAATCAAGCACATGTCTTGTTGCACCTTCGCCTCACCCCAATCTCTCCCCCTAACATTTTTCTCATGATCCAAATCTCTCCCTCCTCCTCACATGAACCAGTGCGAACCCAGTGCGACGGCCGACGGCTGTGAGCACGCTGGCCATCGGCCCCCTTGGGCCCATCAGCATCCAGATGAGAGCGTTGGGTTCGCACTGGTTCACGGGATGGAGGAGGGAGAGATCCAGATCACGAGAGAAAATTTAGAGAGAGATCCTAACCGTCGGATGAGATTGGACGGCCAGATCCTGGTTTTCTCCCTAAGATAAAAAGGATTATATATGTATATATAAGCTAAAAAGGATTACACAGGTATAAAGTCTTGGGACAAAATATAAGATAGAGCTTGAGTTAGAGGCATTCCTCTTTCTCACACAATCATTCACACATGCAATATTTCCAACATAGTCGGTAACAAAGTTGGCTCTTTGTTCGTCGTCCACTCGGTGTGCCTCCTCTCAGAATCTCGCCTCTGACGGTATGTAGCATTGTTCTTCTTCTTCCTCGCTAACTTGCTTGCCATATGATATACATTTTCAAATCAATCTTAGTTTGACATAGCTGATTTGGACGCCGACAGACGACTGCATCATTCCCTCACAATCTGCGCTTATGCTTTGTAGATCCCTGTCATTGCTGCATTCTGATGCCATCCCTGATGATTTTTGGTTGCTTTTCTCTCTATTCACGTCGATATTAGGCATCCAAAAATTTTGTGTGTGATAGAGGATCCTTACTATGTAATGTGGTTCTCCCTAAATTTTCTGAGTTAAACCAGGAAGATTTCAACCATGGACACAAAGGAGAGCCAACCCAACCAAACGAGTCGTGCGTACAAAACTATGCTCGCCCAGAGACCCAGAAGCACCTCAGAAGGAGGGCAAAGCCAAGGGCATACAAATGCGCAAGTGACAAGAATGCGCCCGCCCAGACAATGCATCCGCACTTGTGTGTCCAACTAGAGAATGTGCGGCCAACCGACACGCGTGGGAGGCCAGCCCCCGTCCCGCTAGCGCGAGGCGACGGTGATAGCCTCCGCCGCCTCCTACCGCTTCATGCCTCTGCCTCCACCGGGTAACCTACTCGTACCACCCAAGCCACCCATGTGGCACATCCGTCATTTCATAAAAATTGACAATCTATGTGACCAAAATAGAGCGGTGTCATTCTCCACCTCAAAATCCGTCCAAGCGCAATTACCTGCATGTTTCTCCAAAAACTATAAAAAGGCCCGCCCCAGGCCATTATTTGAAGAAACGTAACTCCATATTCTAGAGAGCGTTTTGATGTTTTTGGCGAGAACGTAGGACTTAGATCGTCTCTCTGCTCGAAATTCGCTTCGCTCCCTTTCTAGTATGCACGACGCTCGTGTACAACCTCATATTCGCTGAGTCAGACCAGGAGGTGCAATGGTCACAATTGAGCTAGCCGAAGGAGTTCCCGCCCTAAAGAAGATCTCGCCCAAGATGGCGGGAGCGATCGCGCCAGATCGTCGATCCAAGATCGGCGAGCGCAACCGAATCGTCGAACGGAGAACAGCGGGCCAAGATCGTCGAGCGCGGCCAGCGCGGGAACGCTTGCGCTTGTGCCAGACCCCAATCTCAAAGGGCTCTCGCCTGTAAGCAGGCGAGAGCGTTCGCGCCAGGCTCTGAACAGGGGGTCATCGGCTCAACTCTCGCTGAGTGAGTCTCAGGGCCTGGGGTAAAATGTCCTAATTGCCCTCAGGCGAATTTACCCCTGTGCCCTCAGGGAAACAGCGGGATTCGGCTATTGGCAGACCAACTAGGGGCTTTTCAGTAATTTAAGGTCAGCACGATGCTATAAATAGACCCATAAGGACTCTTTTGAAGACAAGCTGTCATTATCTCTCAAATTCCAGTGCTTTCTGAGGAGCTCCTAGCCCAGCTTTGGCTTTGGAGGGGAAGCTCTCAGAGATATTCCGGGTGTGAGGTGGGACCTCCCTGCTGAGGCTTTGGGTCAATCTTAAGTCCTTTGAATCCAGTCGAGGGTTGAGACTTGAGAGAAGTAGGTTTTGGCTGCACCCCCTTTTCTTCGAACTCCCGTTGAGGTCATATTTGGCTTCAACAGTTCTGGTGTGGTGAGCGTGGAAGGCAGCCGATACAAGAATGCCTTGAGTTTTGTCCCATGGCTGGAGGTGAAGGTGAAGGGTCAGGTTCTGGAGGCTCCCCCACCCGGGGAGAGGAAGCGACAAAGAGGATGCTGGATGAATTCAGGCGAGAGGTCCTGCAGACGATCAGTTTGGCCTTCTCGGCTAGAGGCGAGTGGGCCACCCCTCAGGTCCTGATAGAAGAGGTCCCGCTCTTGGGCGAGAACGCCCCAGGACAGCGCCCGGGAAAGGAGGTCCCGGCGGAGGCTGGCGAGAGAGATGTGGCGGCGCGGGAACTCTTCCCCGGCCAAAGCCAGCGCCCGGGCAAGGAGGCGCTGACGGATCTGGGCGAGAAGGAACCGACAGTGCGAGAGCTCTTCCCGGGGCACGGTCTCGCGGATCGGGCCAGTCAGCCGAGGCTGCGGGACGTACCCTCTCGCCAGGCAGGAGGTGAGAGCCCATTTAGCGAGCTCATCATCTCAGCTCCGGTACCGGAGGGGTTCCGGGAGCCTGACATGTCCTACTACTCGGGGAAGGATGACCCTGTACATCACGTACAGTGGTTTGAGGAGGTTGTATAGATAAGGCAGATGACGGATGCCTTCAAGTGCCGGCTATTTGCCATCACGTTGAAGGAGAAGGCTCGGGACTGGTTCCACTAGTTGCCAGCAAGATCAATCTACTGCTTTGAGGATCTGCAGAGAAGTTTCCTGTTGAGGTTCTCAACCTCGAAGAAGCGAAAAAAGGAAGCGGAGTGCCTGTTTGCGGTGAGGCAGAAGCCGGATGAGACGCTGGGTCACTATGTCGACCGGTTTCAGGAAGAGATCCTCCTGGTCCAGGAGGTCCCAGGGTACGCACTGATGCTGGCCTTCACCCTGGGGCTGAGACCGGGATTCTTTAGCATGGAATTGAAGAGAGTGCCTCCCCTCTCCTTTGAGGAGCTCATGGAGAGGGCGGCAAAGGAGATTGACTTCGAGAGAGAAAACCCAGCATTCGCCAGGAAGTTGGCCAGGCTGGCGGAGGACGACGTGAAGGAACCAGCAGCAGGAAGACAGAAGGAGCCGAGGGAACAGAGGGAGCAAAGGGAAGAAAGGAGAAGGGAAGAGCCCCGAAGGTTTGGGCAGCAGCAGGGATGGGGGGCCAGGGAGCCGAACAACTGGTTGGGTTGGAGGCCCCAGGAGGGTCGCCCCCAGGGCCAAGGAGAGGGCTACCACGGAAGAGATAATCTACGGGAACCCCGAAGGTTCGATCAACCGGCATGGAGGCAGGCGCCGGGGGGTCGTGCCCCGCCACCGCAAGAGGCCATGGAAGTGGGAAGAGGAAGAGGAGCGGGAAGAGGAGCTCGAGGAGGAGGGAGAAGAGGAAGGGGAGAGGGAAGAAGGGGCGGGGAGGCATTGCTTTTTTGTGACTTCCACCAGGAGGAAGGTCACGCAAAGGCCACCTGCCCGGAGTTCTTAGAGATAAGAGAAGCAAGAGGAGCAGGGAGGCTGGATCCACCGGTGAGGATAGTAGAGGTGCAGCAGGGCGAGGTGGAAGATAGGTGCGAAGATTGGGTAGATGTAGGGACCCGGGGAGGAATCAGGGTGATTCATGGAGGAGTGGGGATTGAGGCAACCCGCAAGGGGAGCCTGCAAACCATGTACCGAAGGGGGTCGCCTCTACCTCCCAGGTTCCCACACCAGAAGAAAAAATCACTTTCTCATCAGTAGACATGCTAGACTATGAGGATCCATTCTGTGACGCCCTGGTGATCCAGACGGCGGTGGAAAATTATACGGTCTCGAGGATACTAGTGGATAATGGGAGCTCGGTGAATGTCGTCTTCAAGAAAGCCTTCGATGAGATGAGGGTTGAAGGGAAGAGGATCCTGGCCTCGGATGGGCCGTTGTTTGGATTCTCCGGAGAGAGGAAGGAAGTGGAAGGGGGAGTAGGGCTGCACGTAAAGTTGGGGGGCGTGTCACGGAACTGCAGGTTCGTGATCGTGGATGCCCCAAGCAGCTATAATGCCATCTTTGGGCGCCCCCTCATCAGCGCCTTTCGCTGCGTCCCCTCCTCGTTCCATCAATGCCTCAAGTTCAACAAGGGGGGTGCAGGTCAGGGTAAGAGGGGACTCGAAGGTGGCAAGATAATGCTACGTTACAGCAGTCAACACCATTTCGTGGATGACAGAGGCAGAGGAGTTGGAGACTGAGATGGCGACACTTGAGGAGGTCGTTGAGGAAGAGGGAATGGGCCTAGAGGAGGCAAGAGAGATAGTTGAAGAGGAAGTGGGGGAAGAGGAGACTGAGAAGCAGCAAGGAGATGTGCAGGTGGTCCGGGGGGACGAGGAGCAGGAGAGCCCAGAAGGGGCAATGGAAGTAGGAGAACAAGCGGCAGGAGGAGTTGAGAGAGAGGCCCCGAGGGGCGTGGGAGTCGAGCAGCGGCAGGAGGGGCTGGTAGAAGCGATGGAGATCGAGGAAGAGGTAGAAAGGGGAGAGCTGGAACTGGAGGAAGAGGCAAGGGCCGGCTGGGAGCAGTCGCGGCTGGAGCCGGCCGAAGAAGTGATGGAGATGGAGGTCTTCACCAGCGTAGGGCGAATACAACGGGTGCGGGTCAGCGGGGGCTTGAGTCCCGAGGCCCAGGAGCAAGTGCGGGATTCCATTCAAAGCAACGTCGACATCTTCGCCTGGAGCACGGCGGACATGCCGGGCATCGACGCAGACGTGGCCTGCCATCGCCTGAACTTGGACCCCCGCACTTGCCCCATACGCCAGAAGATGAGAGCCATCGCCACCAAGCTGGAGGAGCCCATTCGTGAGGAGGTCAGGAAGCTCCTGGAGGCTTGCTTCATCTCGGAGATCCAGTATCCGGGCTGGATCTCGAATGTGGTAATGGTTAAAAAAGGAGGTGGTAAATGGAGAATGTGTATTGACTTTTCTTTGTTAAATAAATCATGCCCTAAGGATTGCTACCCCCTGCCTCGGATCGACGCGCTGGTTGATTCGGCCGTCGGTTTTTCTGTCATGAGCTTTTTAGATGCTTTTTCAGGTTATCACCAGATCCGGATGCACCCTCCTGATACCAAGGATGTTTCCTTCATCACGAGGGAGGGATGCTTCAGTTACAAAATGATGCCCTTTGGGTTAAAGAACGCAGGGGCTGCCTATCAGCGCATGATGGATCGGGTCTTCCGGGATCAGAGGGGGAGAAACTTGGAGGTCTACGTCAACGACCTAATGATCAAAAGCAAGTGCATGGATTCGCACCTACAAGATCTGGAGGAGACATTTGCCACCTTAAGGAGGTTCAAGATGAGGCTGAACCCCTTGAAGTGTGTCTTCGGGGCCAGTCGCGGGAAGTTCCTCGTGCATCTTCTGACCCCGGCAGGGGTGGAGCCCAACCCGGACAAGGTAAAGGCCATCCGGATTTGGAGTCACCTCGCGATGCCAAGGAAGTCCAGCGCTTGACAGGCAAGCTGGCTGGGCTGAGCAGGTTCCTCTCCAGGGCAAGAGACAAGTGTTCCTCATTCTTTAAGGTGTTGTGAGGGAATCAAAGGTTTGAGTGGACCACCGAGTGCGAAGAGGCCTTCCAAGGGCTGAAAAGACAACTCTCTCAGGCTCCTCTGCTCTAGAGCCCAAAAGAAGGAGAGAACCTGACCTTGTACCTCGGAGTAGGAGCGGAGGCGGTAAGCTCCGTCCTAGTGAGGGAAGAAGGAAAGAAGCAACTGTCCATCTACTATGTTAGCCGGATATTGAGGAAAGCAGAGCTCCGCTACCCCATCCTTGAAAAGCTCGCTTACGCCTTGATCATCTCTACAAGGAAACTCCGGTCGTACTTTCAAGCACATTCGATTAGGGTGGTGACCGACCACCCTCTTCGCAAAATCTTCGAAGGAGTGGAGCACTCGGGGAGACTGGCTAAGTGGTATATTGAGCTAAGCGAGTTCGACATCTCTTTTGTCCCAAGACTCTCCATCAAGGCGCAGGCAGTGGAGGACTTCCTAGCAGACTACATTGTTGAAGTCGAAGGGGGAGAGCAGCAACCTCGAGAAGCGTGGAAGTTGATGGTTGATGAGGCCTCGGGAAAGCACTCCCTCGGGGTAGGGGTGGTATTGACAAGCCCTCAGGGGGTAACCATAAAGCAAGCGGTCATTTTACATTTCCCCGTGACCAACAATCAAGCGGAGTATGAGGCCGTGATCGCCGGCCTTCGCTTGGCAAAGGAGCTGGAGATTCGGGATGTGGAAGCTTTCACTGATTCAAAGGTAGTAGCGTCGCAGATCTAGGGAGAGTTTGAAGCTCCGGAGCCTACCCTCATTAAATACCTCTCCAAGGTAAGGGCGATCATCGGAGGGTTCCGGTCATTCTCAATTCAATATGTTCCAAGGGAAGAAAGTGTAGCCGCCGATCGATTAGCCAAGTTCGGACCTTGGGGAGGAGGGACCTTGACGGAGCAATTTCGACCGGCTATCGAGGAAGGAGAGTTGATGGTGGTAGATCGGCAACCCTCGTGGGTGGATCCATTTGTGACCTTCCTAACCACCGGTGAACTTCCTGAGGGGACCAAGGTCGGGAGAAGCTTCAGGCGCAAAGAAGCTCACTACCTAATGATGGAGGGGGGCCTGCATCGTAAGATGTTGTCAGGGCTCCTAGCTAGATGTGTGACCGAAGAAGAGATCCTGAAGATATTGGAGGAGGTGCACTCGAGCGAGTGCGGTAGTCACTCCGGAGGGAGGACGTTGGAGGCAAGGGTGGTCAGGCAGGGGTACTTTTGGCCCACCCTGAGGAAGGATGCCACAGAGTTTGCAAAGAGGTGTCGAAAATGTCAGCTCTGCGCCCCCCTTCAGCTCTTGGCAGCCTAGAGGCTCCGGAGTATCACGGCACCGTGGTCGTTCGCCATCTGGGGAATGGATTTAGTTGGGCCCTTTCCTCCGGCTAGTGGGCAGAGGAGATTCATCTTGGTCATGGTCGATTATTTCTCGAAATGGCTGGAGGTTAAAGCCTTAGCCAAGGTCACCTCACAGGTCATAAGGAACTTCGTCTAGGGGGAGATCATTTGCAGACATGGGTTTCCCCAAGCAATAGTGACAGATAACGGCCCCCAGTTTGCCAGTGAGGAGTTCATCAGCTTCTGCGCCCAACTAGGGATAGATCTCCGGTTTGCCTCTGTCCACCACCCCCGGAGTAACGGCCAGGTGGAAGCGGCAAACAAAATCATTGTGAACCTAATAAAGAAAAAGGTGGAGAACTTAACGGGGAATTGTGTGGAGCAGCTCCCCTCGGTCCTGTGGGCCCTACGAACGACCCCGAACACGGCCACCGGTGAGACCCCCTTCAAGCTCTCTCATGGGTGTGAGGCCGTCCTACTAGTGGAGTTCGAGGTCCGGTCCCCGCGAGTCACAGCCGCGGGCGAAGGAGACGAGACTTGGAGGTTGGAGAATGAGGAGGGGCAACGCCTCTCGTTGGATATGGTGGAAGAGCTGCGAGACGTGGCGGCTATCAGGCAAGAAGAGATCAAGCGGCGAATGGCCAAGCATTTTGATAAGCATGTCAGGGTCAAGTAGTTTACAGAAGGGGATCTGGTGCTGAGAAAGGTTGACGCAGCAGGAAGGTCGGCTCCCGTGGGCAAGATCCACCCGAACTGGGAAGGACCATACATAGTGAAGGAAGTCCTCGCAATAGGAGGATACTACCTCCAGGATGTGGAGGGGAGGGCCCTAAGCCACACCTGGAGCGGTGATGACCTAAAACGCTTCTACCCATGAAGGGGGAAGGATGTAACCATGTATCTCAAAAATAACCTTATTATACTACATCGATTGATTTTCCCTTAACTATTGTCAAATATTTCATAATATAACGTAATTATGTGTTTGGTAATACCCCGAGCTCGGCTCGGCCCCAGGTAGACCCGCTACACAGGCTCTCATCTAGCTGGCAGGTCCGAAGGCTCGCCTGTGGGGGATAGGTTTGGTTGGTTTGAGATCTTCATCGGCACCCCGAGCTCGGCTCGACCCCAGGTAGACCCGCTGCGCAGGCTCTCATCTAGCTAGCAGGTCCGAAGGCTCACCTGTGGGGGATAGGTTTGGTTGGTTGGAGATCTTCATCATCACCCCGAGCTCGGTTCGGCCCCAGGTAGACCCGCTGCGTAAGCTCTCATCCAGCTGGCAGGTCCGAAGGATCGCCTGTGGGGGATAGGTTTGGTTGGTTTGAGATCTTCATCGGCACCCCGAGCTCGGCTCGGCCCCAGGTAGACCCGCTGCGCAGGCTCTCATCTATCTGGCAGGTCCGAAGGCTCGCCTGTGGGGGATAGGTTTGGTTGGTTTGAGATCTTCATCGGCACCCTGAGCTCGGCTCGGCCCCAGGTAGACCCGCTGCGCAGGCTCTCATCTAGCTGGCAGGTCCGAAGGCTCGCCTGTGGGGGATAGGTTTGGTTAGTTTGAGATCTTCATCGGCACCCCGAGCTCGGCTCGGCCCCAGGTAGACCCGCTGCGCAGGCTCTCATCTAGCTGGCAGGTCCGAAGGCTCGCATGTGAGGGATAGGTTTGGTTGGTTTGAGATCTTCATCGGCACCCCGAGCTCGGCTCGGCCCCAGGTAGACCCGCTGCGCAGGCTCTCATCTAGCTGGCAGGTCCGAAGGCTCGCCTGTGGGGGATAGGTTTGGTTGGTTTGAGATCTTCATCGTCACCCCGAGCTCGGCTCGGCCCCAGGTAGACCCGCTGCGCAGGCTCTCATCTAGCTGGTAGGTCCGAAGGCTCGCCTGTGGGGGATAGGTTTGGTTGGTTTGAGATCTTCATCGGCAACCCGAGCTCGGCTCGGCCCCAGGTAGACCCGCTGCGCAGGTTCTCATCTAGCTGGCAGGTCCGAAGGCTCGCATGTGGGGGATAGGTTTGGTTGGTTTGAGATCTTCATCAGCACCCCGAGCTCAGCTCGGCCCCAGGTATACCCGCTGCGCAGGCTCTCATCTAGCTGGCAGGTCTGAAGGCTCGCCTGTGGGGGATAGGTTTGGTTGGTTTGAGATGTTCATCGGCACCCCGAGCTCGGCTCGGCCCCAGGTAGACCCGCTGTGCAGGCTCTCATCTAGCTAGCAGGTCTGAAGGCTCGCCTGTGGGGGATAGGTTTGGTTGGTTGGAGATCTTCATCGGCACCCCGAGCTCGGCTTGGCCCCAGGTAGACTCGCTGCGCAGGCTCTCATCTAGCTGGCAGGTCCGAAGGCTCTCCTGTGGGGGATAGGTTTGGTTGGATTGAGATCTTCATCGGCACCCCGAGCTCGGTTCGGCCCCAGGTAGACCCGCTGCGCAGGCTCTCATCTAGCTGGCAGGTCCGAAGGCTCGCCTGTGGGGGATAGGTTTGGTCGGTTTGAGATCTTCATCGGCGCCCCGAGCTCGGCTCGGCCCCAGGTAGACCCGCTGCGCAGGCTCTCATCTAGCTGGCAGGTCCGAAGGCTCGCCTGTGGGGGGTAGATTTGGTTTGAGCAAGGCAGGAAACGTGCCCGGGGCACGAAATAGAAAGAGGAAAGGGTAGGAAAGGTCTCGGCCGGAATAGATCTCAGCGGGGAGATCCCCGTCAAAGAGGTCTCGCAGAGGGGGGCATTCGCCGAGAAGGCTCCTATTAATATTCTCGAACAAACAGGACGGAAGCGTTATGCGACGGGCCTGAATATGTTCGCGCAGGCTAAAGGGGGACGGTTCCGTCTTAAGGGTTCGTAAGCCACTCTTCCGGCTGGCAGTTTGCAGTAGGTTCCCGCCGATCCGTCGTTAAGAAAGACTATCCTAGGGGGGCCAAGGGCCTCGGCGGAAGCATACGTAGGAAACACTCGGCCACAGCAATTACATCAGGCACATTCACAATAACAAGAGATTTACAATGAAATGTTTGCGATATATATTATAAGTACAAGTTCAGAGTGTCTCGCTCTTTACACTAAGCCAAAAAGAAAAAAAAGGGGGGGACCCCTCAAGGAGACAAGCTATACCCTTCAGAGCTCCCGCTGGAGCTCTCGCCGGAGCTCTCCCCAGAGGTCTCGCCACCGCGGCAGGGGATTTCGGGACATCCGAGGGTGGGGTATCAGGGGCCCCGGGGGCTTTGGAATGGGCTCGAAGAGCCAGGGAACGAGCTGTTGAGCGGTGATGTTTTTGCCCCTCCCATCCCAGCAGTTGACGTCTCGCAGCGTATCCAGCGTCAACCTGACTGTAGCCTACATGTTGGCATGGAGAAGCTTGTCGACGTCATAGACCGAGTAGTACCGGATCTTCAGTCTCTCGTCCAGCGGGGGGGGGGGGGGGGGCGCACTCGCCTCCAGGCGCGCAATCTGCTCCCTCAGGAGGACGTTGTCGTATCGAGCTTGGGATAGCTCCTCGCGAAGCGTGGCTTGGACGGAATCCTAAGCAGCAAGAGGTTAGCATAAAAGAGAAGAGTTAAAGTAGCGAGAGCAAGCGTTGTAAAAGATCTCGCTTACCCCTTCCGCCTGGCGCGAAGATAGCAGCTGCTGGGACTCGGCCAGCTCCTTTGCCAAAGCGGCCGCCTGAGCCACCGCATCATCCCTAGCCTTGAACATATCCTGAAATTTGTGGTCTATTGTGATGCTCCGGCGAGCACACATGTGCGCAAGCTCCAGCCCGCGCATCAGGGCGCGAGTAGAATCGTAAGCCAGCAGCTGGGTCGACATCCTGTCGTAGACACTGGCATCCTCCCGGCTGTAGAGGCAGTAACCTAAGGCGAAAGCCTCGCTAGTAACCTTGTCTCGCTCTGCCCAGCTAGGCAAGAGGGACGAGATCGAGACCTTGTTGGCGTCGGGATCCCACTGTAGCAGCGGCTTGTTCTCCACGTCCAGGCACCTCATGCCGAGACCAAAATTGCGGTGGCCCCGCGGCACCTCTCTAGACAAAGGCTGGCCGGAGGTCTCGGCAGCGGCTCCCTCCCCCTCTGCAACACCAGGGGCCTGAGGGTTCGCGGCAGGAGCCTCAGGGCCGCCCCTGGTGGCTGCGATCTCGCTGACAGCCTGCAAGATCTCCTCAAAGGAGCGGCCTGCAGGGAGAGGTTGGGAGGGCGGCACCACAACGGCCTTT
This sequence comes from Platanthera guangdongensis, assembly GCA_039583875.1. NCBI lineage: Eukaryota > Viridiplantae > Streptophyta > Magnoliopsida > Asparagales > Orchidaceae > Platanthera > Platanthera guangdongensis. The sequence goes on from CM077150.1 coordinate 225,601,825, forward strand.
CCCTTCTCGGTATCAGTTGTTTTGGGCCTTTTGATCAGTTGAGGCGGAGGAGCGCCGGGCTTTCGCTTCACGGCACCGGTTGAAGGAGGCCGGGCCGGCTCTTTCCGGCAGGCTTGTGCAGCGGCCTTTGCGAGAGCCAGCGGGTCTTTTGGAGGTTGGCTCCCCCCAGCACGAGCCTCGTCAAAGGGTTGGCGTAAGGGGATCTTGCGCTCTCCTGCGAAAACGACAATATTAAGTTCCAACCTTGAAGAGGACAAGGAACAGCAAGATTGAAGGCGAGACCTTACCTTCTCCTTGGAAGCACAGGGAGGATTGAATCGACGTCTCGCCGAAGGTAGAGGACGTCGAAGTCCTTCGTTCCAAAGAACTCAAGGAGGGCGCTCTCGCGCGAGCCCAAGGAGGGGGGCTTGTAGGCGGCATCCTCGTATTGGATGGGTGCGAGAGGCACGTTCCCGAAGTCGCCGGAAACAAAGATGAACCTCTCGCCATAGTGATGGTGCTTGTTGGGGAGACCGATCGTCTTGAGCAGTTGTCCAGAGAAGAAGACCACCCCTCCTTTGGCGCGGAAAGTGAACAGCTTGCGGAAGATTGGCAGGCTGAACTCGATCCTCTCGGATCGCATGTAACATATGAAAGCCACGAGAATTGCAACCGAATTTGGGTTCAGTTGCGCGGGAACCACTCCATAATACCAGAGGGCCTGGCGCATCTCGGGCCATAGCGGGAGGTGGAAGCCCACCTCGAAGTGCTCCAGGGGGATTGCGAGCTCCCCCTCCCTCGCGGTGTTTACCTTCTCGTGATTGCCTGGGTTCCGCGCGGTGAAGCTGGCGGGAACGTGGCGAACCTGGATCAGGTTGAACTCATCCACGGTGAGAGTGCAGGAAGGAAAAAGGTGCTTCTGAAAAGCTTCCGCACAGTTGGATCGTCCCTCACCTCCGCCTGGCATCGTGATGAAGAGTTTGAAGGCGAGAGCTTCAAGAAGAAGGCGAGAGCAAGAACTGTACGAGAACGGAAGGAGAAGGCGGAGACAAGCGAGAGCTTTGGAGAGACCGCGAAAGCAACAGAAGAGGAGAGAGATTGGGATCGGAGAAATGAATGTGGTAGGTGAGCTTCCCTATTTATAGAAAATCGTGATCATGATGACTGTTTTCAAAAAGGCGGCGGGGGTACAGCCGGCACGTCCTAGGTCAGCGACGCTTCGTTTTCCCGCCCAAGCTCGATAGTGACTGATTGACCGAATGACTAGCGCAAGCATTGTGAGATGACGTGCGACAAGCAAGATAGGCGGAAGCAAGGTAGCTCTCGCCAACCAAGAGCCCAGGATAATAACATATGCGCATATAATAATAAAAAGCAATAAGTGCAGAGTTATTGCTCTCGCTGCGCGAGAACTGGATAAAAAGTAAGCAATAAGTGCAGAGTTATTGCTCTCGCTGCGTGAGAACTGGATAAAAACTAAGCGATAAGTGCAGAATTATTAGCTACAGTTCTAGTGAATAAATAAGGGTACATCTGAGAAGGGGAGGTCTCGCGGTTCAATAAGGCTCCCATCGCCATTTCCCTTGCTCCCACCGCCATTTCCCTTGCTCCCGCAGCTTGGTCCGGGCTGGCGCCTGCGGGTTGAAGTAGGACGACAGAACGGTGCATCCCAGGTCGACCCGGCGGGACAGATCCCGGATTCGCTCGATACACCTTTCGGGTGAGGATCCAGCAGTAGCCCCCCGCCCCCCCCACCCCCCCCCCCCCCCCGGCCGGTCCATCTCGCCGATAAGATAATCCCGCTCCAGAGTCTCTAGCCTCTTTTCCACTGATTGGCGAAACTCTTTTGCCGCGAGGTCGCGGACCCGTTCTCGCCGGATGAGCTTCGATAGGACGGCGGCAACCTTCTTCCCCCGTCTTTTAGCGCTCCCGGCACAGGTCAAGATCTCCTCCATCTCGTCAGACGAAGGGAAGGGGGAGCTCTCGCCATCTTCCCCCTCTCTTTCTTCTTCTTCTTCTTCTTCTTCTTCTTCCTCTACCTCAGCTCCAAGCCGCGAGCCCATGTCCCCTGGAAAAAGAATTCCTGTTATAGCGAGAGCTAGAGGATTGCTGTGATAAATTTCCATATACCTGCAGCATGACGAGGCCCCCCGGTCGACGGCAGGCGAGAAGGCCCAGCCCCCCCCCCCCCCCCTCAGCTCCAAAGAGTAGGTGGATTGGCTTTCCTTTTCCGGGGGGGGGGGGGGGGGTAAACTTTGCGAATGGTAATTTCGGCTTGGTCGGGAGCGGGGGAGGGGGTCTCCTCTCCCGCAGGATGGCTGGCATCTAGCGGAGGCGCAAAAGATTCGACAGTATTTCCTCCCGCCGGTAGGGAGGAATCAACTGCAAGGGCAGGCTGATTCGCAGCCCTCGCCCCGCTCTCCCGGGTGGCGAGACCCGGCGGTGCGAAAACTGGCGCTGCGAGAAGACAGTTCAGCATTCAAAGATTTGAGTTAAGGGCGAGAGGGGAACAGTTACCCGCGGTGCTCGGGTCAGGTGGAGGAGCCACCTTCGGAACCCGCGGTTGATCCTCGAGATGGCGAGAGGATGGATCCAAGGGTTCTCGCGGGGACGTGGCAACGTCGGGAACCGTTTCCTACGAGAAGTATCGCGTCAACAACTGAGCGACTGGTTTTCAATGATTGGCAAATCGAGCATACCTTCCGCGGAGAGGGATCATCCGCGCGGCTAGGGGTTGGGGTAGGCGGGCTCCTGTTCTCGTGGGGCAGGTCCCGCTGAACCACCTTCGCCCTCTTCTTTTTCTTCTTGGGCAGAGAAGGCTCAGCGGCCGACGATTGTCTCGCCAGCCATGGGGCAACCAGGGCGCTGTTAGCCCTGGCTCGCGTCTGTGCCGCGTTGATGCGGTCTTGCAGATCCTGCGGAAGCGGTTTGTCGGCGCGCTTGGAAGGCATCCCGAGAGGAGGCGAGAGCTCATGCGAAGAATGATGACTCGAGGGAAGTGTTATGGTCGTCTATCAGCACACGTATTTATAGACACCGTACGGCCCACCAAAAGATTCCCTGATGTTGACACGTGCTCAGCGAATATTTTTGGGGTTGGACGTATCTTTTGGAGCGCAGAGCTAGCTCAAAAAGAGCGGGGATTGTGTACAACCCCATATTCGCTGAGTCAGACCAGGAGGCGCAATGGTCACAATTGAGCTAGCCGAAGGAGTTCCCGCCCTAAAGAAGATCTCGCCCAAGATGGCGAGAGCGATCGCGCCAGATCGTCAATCCAAGATCGGCGAGCGCAACCGAATCGTCGAACGTAGAACAACGGGCCAAGATCGTCGAGCGCGACCAGCGCGGGAACGCTTGCGCTTGCGCCAGGCCCCAATCTCAAAGGGCTCTCTCCTGTAAGCAGGCGAGAGCGTTCGCGCCAGGCTCTGAACAGGGGGTCCTCGGCTCAGCTCTCGTCGAGTGAGTCTCAGGGCCTGGGGTAAAATGTCCTAATTGCCCTCAGGCGAATTTACCCCTGTTGCCCTCAGGGAAACAGCGGGATTCGGCTATTGGCAGACCAACTAGGGGTTTTTCAGTAATTTCAGGTCAGCACGATGCTATAAATAGACCCATAAGGACTCTTTTGAAGGCAAGCTGTCATTATCTCTCAAATTCCAGTGCTTTCTGAGGAGCTCCTAGCCCAGCTTTGGCTTTGGAGGGGAAGCTCTCAGAGATCTTCCGGGTGTGAGGTGGGACCTCCCTGATGAGGCTTTGGGTCAGTCTTAGGTCCTTTGAATCCAGTCGAGGGTTGAGACTTGAGAGAAGTAGGTTTTGGCTGCACACCCTTTTCTTCGAACTCCCGTTGAGGTCATATTTGGCTCGGTGAATGTCGTCTTCTTCTTCCTCTACCTCAGCTCCAAGCCGCGAGCCCATGTCCCCTGGCAAAAGAATTCCTGTTATAGCGAGAGCTAGGGGATTGCTGTGATAAAATTTCCATATACCGGCAACATGACGAGGCCCCCCGGTCGACGGCAGGCGAGAAGGCCCAGCCCCCCCCCCCCCCCCCCCCAGCTCCAAAGAGTAGGTGGATTGGCTTTCCTTTTCCAGGGGGTAAACTTTGCGTATGGTAATCCCGGCTTGGTCGGGAGCGGGGGAGGGGGTCTCCTCTCCCGCAGGATGGCTGGCATCTAGCGGAGGCGTGGAAGATTCGGCAGTATTTCCTCCCACCGGTAGGGAGGAATCAACCGCAAGGGCAGGCTGATTCACAGCCCTCGCCCCGCTCTCCCGGGTGGCGAGACCTGGCGGTGCGAAAACTGGTGCTGCGAGAAGACAGTTCAGCATTCAAAGATTTGAGTTAAGGGCAAGAGTGGAACAGTTACCTGCGGTGCTCGGGTCAGGTGGAGGAGCCACCTCCGGAACCCGCGGTTGATCCTCGAGATGGCGAGAGGATGGATCCAAGGGTTCTCGCGGGGACGTGGCAACGTCGGGAACCGTTTCCTGCGAGAAGTATCGCGTTAACAACTGAGCGACTGGTTTTCAATGATTGGCAAATCGAGCATACCTTCCGCGGCGAGGGATCATCCGCGCAGCTAGGGGTTGGGGTAGGCGGGCTCCTGTTCTCGTGGGGCAGGTTCCGCTGAACCACCTTCGCCCTCTTCTTTTTCTTCTTGGGCAGAGAAGGCTCAGCGGCCGACGATTGTCTCGCCAGCCATGGGGCAACCAGGGCGCTGTTAGCCCTGGCTCGCGCCTGTGCCGCGTTGATGCGGTCTTGTAGATCCTGCGGAAGCGGTTTGTCGGCGCGCTTGGAAGGCATCCCGAGAGGAGGCGAGAGCTCAGGCGAAGAATGACGACTCGAGGGAAGTGTTATGGTCGTCTATCAGCACACATATTTATAGACACTGTACGGCCCACCAAAAGATTCCCTGATGTTGACACGTGCTCAGCGAATATTTTTGGGGTTGGACGTGTCTTTTCGAGCACAGAGCTAGCTCAAAAAGAGCGGGGATTGTGTACAACCCCATATTCGCTGAGACAGACCAGGAGGCGCAATGGTCACAATTGAGCTAGCCGAAGGAGTTCCCGCCCTAAAGAAGATCACGCCCAAGATGGCGGGAGCGATCGCGCCAGATCGTCGATCCAAGATCGGCGAGCGCAACCGAATCGTCGAACGGAGAACAGCGGGCCAAGATCGTCGAGCGCGACCAGCGCGGGAACGCTTGCGCTTGCGCCAGGCCCCAATCTCAAAGGGCTCTCTCCTGTAAGCAGGCGAGAGCGTTCGCGCCAGGCTCTGAACAGGGGTCCTCGACTCAGCTCTCGCCGAGCGAGTCTCAGGTCCTGGGGTAAAATGTCCTAATTGCCCTCAGACCAATTTACCCCTGTGCCCTCAGGGAAACAGCGGGATTCGGCTATTGGCAGACCAACTAGGGGCTTTTCAGTAATTTCAGGTCAGCACGATGCTATAAATAGACACATAAGGACTCTTTTGAAGGCAAGCTGTCATTATCTCTCAAATTCCAGTGCTTTCTGAGGAGCTCCTAGCCCAGCTTTGGATTTGGAGGGGAAGCTCTCAGAGATCTTCCGGGTGTGAGGTGGGACCTCCCTACTAAGGCTTTGGGTCAGTCTTAGGTCCTTTGAATCCAGTCGAGGGTTGAGACTTGAGAGAAGTAGGTTTTGGCTGCACCCCCTTTTCTTCGAACTCCCGTTGAGGTCATATTTGGCTTCAACAGCTCGACACTCACTTGGATGCTTTTTTGAGCCCAAATAAGGCGCTGGAATTTGCTTCTGAGGGTGCTCGTGTGAAGTCACTACTAGGTTTCACGGACTTGACATTATTATCTTCGGGAGCGCTCTCATTCAAGGCTCTAACTCTATGGGAGAACTCTCATCAAGACTCCGAGGATTTAGCATTTTCCCCCATGGGAGAGCTCACATCAAGGCTTTGAGGACCTAGTATATTTTCTTCTGCTATTATATTCAAAGCTTGTAACGGAGTGGTGACTTGTCACCCTCTGAGGAAACTCCCGAAACTTGTAAACTCAGATAAATAGTGGATTTTGGCCCGACATAAATCTGATCACATGGGTTTTCACCCTTTCCGGGGTTTTCATGGTAACCAAGTCTCATGTCATTGATGTTGGATTTTCATTGACTATTTATGTACCTGGTCCAACTCTGTGCTAAGGTGGTCCGATTCTTAGGATTTGGGAAAAATCGGGTGACCTGCAATAGTTTGGTGTAGTCTATGGGAAGGGTGCTCCCAAAAGCTTTGAGGAATTATGAGAGAAAACGCTTGCCCCACGCAAGCATCCCCAGCAAGCTGCAATAACAAGGAGGAGTGTGTGCACCACTAATAGTGTGACCCCAAAAGAGCGCGTCAATCTGGATTCTGCCAACTCCCCCGCAAGCAACACTCCACTCCAAGGAGGAATCACTTCTCCCATACCCGCGAACTCAGTAGAATTGCTCATTCGACAGATGGAGGATTATCATGTAGAAGTACTCACCCTTATACGAGTTCTGGGAGTCTCCAATCCTCCCAACCCAGCTGTTGTACAAGGAACATGATTGATAGCCACTAAGGACCACGCACCGCCTTGAGAAGCGGCTCACTTTTAGGATCCTCCCCCCCCCCCCGAACAAATTGTCTAACGCAGCAAGATCTGTGCACAACACACGACGTCCAGAGGTACCCGAAAATCATCCATGTAGCCCCATCCCCAATGGATGTTGAGGAAAAGAAATATGACGGAAGGCTCACCTGCCAGGAAGTAAGAAATATGATTGAGAAAGAGTATGCCTAGGGCAGGCTCCTCCCCATAAACGCATGATGTCCATTCCACCATGGATCCTGGTTCACTCCTCTAGGCCCGATATACCCAATAGCACAAGTTCAAGCTGCCATACTTTGATACCTTCGATGGGATAGAGGATCCCCTAAAGCATTTAAATCACTTCGAGACAATCATGCGACTCTTCAACGCATCTGATCAACCGTTTTGCCAGGTGTTCCCCATAACTTTAAAGCGGCAAGCCAATACATGGTTCCACTCTCCGTGGGAATAAGAGATCAACAACTTTGGGGAGCTCACACACCTCTTCGTTGATCAGTTCATAGTAAATAGACAGAATGTCAGGGATCCCTTTCACCTCTCCGACATTTGCCAAAACAAAGAAGAGTCACTTAAGGAATTCTTCTGCTGCTCACTTCCAAGGCACGACAAATTTTGGGCATCAACCTAGAGCTCCTTCACAACATCTTTCTTAGAGGACTCCGCCCAAACGTGTTCAACTCCACCCTAATGCAGGAAGTAGTGTCGAGCTACGCAGAACTTGTCCAACGGGTTAAGGCGCATATCGAAGCAGACAAAGGCATTGAAGCCCACCTCCAGCAGTTTGAAGGGACCTCCAAGCGAAAAAGTGAGCTGGAGTCCACACTGTTGGAGCATGTGTTCTGCATTTCTTGATTTGAGAATATCAAATCCTTATTGTTTTTGAAAAAAGTTTGTTTATAGTGTACATAAATAACATGTATAATTATTCTATGGATGTGATGCGGAGAAAAGAATTCAAGTTCTGAAAATTGAGAAATCATCAGCGATAGAGCTACTGCCCAGCGATAGCTGTATCGACGAGCACTGTGTCATCTCGATGAGCATTGTGTCCTTATTGTTGGGTACATTGGTTTAAATGTACCTGATTTGAAGAAGCCTCACCTTACTCAATGATATACATCAAATTGTATTTGATGTGTTTTGAGTTTAGTTGTGCAGGTCAAGTATTTACAGGGAAAGCTGAAAAGTTTCTAAGTCCATGTGTCGACACCCAGAAGGAAAGTGTCAACACTTAAGAAGACTTGTGTCGACATCCAGAGAAGCAGTGTCGACACTTGGAGTAATTGTGTCGACACCAGGGATACAGAGTCGACACCAGACAGAAAGTGTCGACACATACAGGTTGTGTCGACACTCAATAAAGAAAAGTCCAGTGAAGCTGTGTCGACACTTAGCAGCAGTGTCGACACCTAGAGGAACTTTGTCTACATCAGAAAGTGTCGACACTTGGAGGCTGTGTCGACACTCAGCAAATTTCAACAGAGTCTAAGTATAAGTGTCGACATAATGAAGAATATGTCGACACACAGCAGAAGACTCAATACATGAAGAAAGTGTCGACACTTGGAGGCTGTGTCGACACTTAGCAAATTTCAACAAAGTCTAAGTATAAGTGTCGACATAATGAAGAATGTGTCGACACACAGCAGAAGACTCAATACATGAAGAAAGTGTCGACACTAGGAGGCTGTGTCGACACTCAGTAAAGTTCAGCAAATTCTAAGTACAAGTGTCGACACAAAGGAGATGTGTCGACACTCAGCAGAAGTCTCAACACATGAAGAAAGTGTCGACACAAGTAGCTGCGTCGACACTCAGCAAATTTCTATGAAGACTAAGTACAAGTGTCGACACCAAGCAGATGTGTCGACACTCAGCAAAAGTATCAACACTGAAGGCATGTGTCGACACCAAAAAGATGTGTCGACACTTAACAAGTTCAACACAAGAAGATGTGTCGACACAAAGGAGTTGTGTCGACACTTACAAGAATTCAACTAAGTACTGAAGAACAAGAAGTTGTGTCGACACACAATATCAGTGTCGACACATGATGAAGAAGCAGTGTCGAGATATAAATTCTACAACACAAGGAGTTGTGTCGACACCTTGAAGGCTTGTGTCGACACTTAGTCTACTTGTGTCGACACTTGGTCTATAAGTGTCGACACTTAAAGACAGACTGTCTCGACACTTTCAAACAGTTACAGATATTTCAAGAAGTGACTGGATGACATGACAGCTGCCATTCTAGCCGGTCTACTGCAACTGTCAGAGATGTCAGAAAGCCGTTAGAAACCGGATCAGCCGGTCACCATGAAGAAGGCCTATATATAGTCTTATTCTATCAACAGAAGAAGAAGATCAACATATCAAAGTGATTCACACAAGATCTAGCTATTCATTGAAGAATCATTTCAAGTGAAGATCTAAGTAGTTGGAGAGAGAGAGCTCCTTCCAAGAAGACAGCCGTTGGAACCAGGCTGTGAAGAAGGGTTCAGACCTAGTTCTGAATCTTAAGTTAGCAGTGATTGAAGATCAGCTGCAGAGAATCAATCCTATTGTGTTCTACATTCAATAAGCTTTGAAGAAAGTCAAGTGAGGTTGATCTCAGCAGAGTTCATTCAAGAACTCATCAAGAACCTGTCAACTCATCTCTCTTTTCCTGAGTTGTAGGTATATACTGTGTATTCTATATTTCTTGTAGGATCCTTAGGGATCTGAGTTGTAAGCCTGCAATTATAAAGGCTGAGTGGTAGGGCCTGTGTGCCTGAGTGTAGGAGATCTATTTCTCTGAGTGTAGGCCTGTTGTGGCTGAGTGTAGGCCTTGTGGCTGAGTGTAGGCCTTGTGGCTGAGTGTAGGTCTTTGGAGAAGACTGAGTTGTAGGGCCTTGGGCCTGAGCTGTAGGAACCTGTTTGAGGTTCTGAGAGTAAGATCTGAGGATCTGAGATAGTGGAGGAGTTTGACCGAATCTAGTACACTACTAGATAGGCGAAGGGGGAAAGTGGATGTACCCAAACCTTGGGGAACCACTAAAAATCTATGTGTTCACTGTGTGCATGTTTATTCTGTGATTGCTGATTGATTGCTGTGAAGAAGTAGTTATAACTCTGTGATATAATCTGCAATCTGCCTAAAAAGTTAAAAAAGATTTAAGTCACCTATTCACCCCCCCCCCCTCTAGGATGATTAGGTACAATTTCTTTCAAGTGGTATCAGAGGGAGGTTCCTCAAAAAGGACTTAACTGTCTGAGTAGATCCTGTTGGCAGATTCAGTATTAGTAAAGTGCAGAATCAAGAAAATCAAGAAACATGGGTTCAACAGAGAATCATAAGGAACTTGGATCCATGAAGTTGCCCATTTGCAGAAAAGAGATTTTTGGCATCTGGAAAGAAATGGTGAGACTATTTATGGAAGCCTCAGAGCCTAGAATATATATCAAAGTTAAAGAAGGGTCATATGTGCCTATGAAGGTTTTAGTCCTGGATGCAAATCAGAGAACACCTAAGGACTTTTCTGAAATGACAAAAGATTAGATAATTCTAGCCACAATGGACAAGAGGGCTTAGAATATCATTGTGAGTACCATAGATGATGCTACCTTTCAGAACTTGATACACTGTAAGACATCTAAGGAGATGTGGGATACTCTTATAGTATACATGGAGGGTTCAGAAGAAGTGAGACAGGACAGAAAGTCTTTGTTAAACCAGGAATATGAAAGTTTCAGGCAAGGCAAGGCTGATAGCATAACAGAATGCTATAAGAAATTCTATAGGATTGTCAATGAGTTAATGTCCTATGGAAGAGATTTCAGTAATTATGAGCTAAATGATAAGTTCTTGAGGTCCCTAACAAAGGACTGGGACACCAAGATCTGTGTCATAAGGGAAATGGCCAAGTTAGCAGATATCCCTCCTCCAACATTGTTTGGAAAACTGTTATCCTATGAGATGAAGTTGATGGTGAGGAAAGAAGAGGAGAAGACTACAAGAAGTGAGAATAAGGAAAGAACAGTGGCATTCAAGACAGAAGCCACCAGGAAATACAAAAGTAAGTCTCCATCTCCACCTCCAAAGGTTGCTGGATCTGAGACAGATGAGACAGAATGCAGGAACTCTGAAAGCAGTGAGAGTGATGAAGACTTTGCAGCATTCACAATGACACTTTCAGAAGTTTCTAAAGAAGAAACAGTGGAGGTCAAGGCCATCCACTTCACAGGGAAAAGATGACTATTATCAGAACAAGAAGTCATCAAAGAAAGACAGGAGAAAGCCCAAGTCAAGCAAAGCAACTTTATCAAAAATTGTATGCTATTGCTGTAACAGACAAGGACATGTTATTGCTGACTGTCCAGAGAAAAGGAAAGAGTCTAATGATAAGAAGAAGACTCAATTCAAGGGCAAGAAGGAAAGGTCCTTTGTTGCCAAGAAGGACAAAAGCCTGTCAGACATATCTTCTTCAGAAACTGAGTCAGAAGCTGAAGCATACATAGGACTGTTTGCTGAAGAAGAGGAAGAGGAGTTCATCCAGATAATGAACTCTATATATGAGCAAGAGGACATTCAGTGCAAAGGACTAATGGCCTTAACAGAAGGTGACAAAATCCAGGATCAGCCTGGACCTAGTCAGGTACAAAATTGTTCTTTAAGTTCAATTTCTAGTGCTAGTTCAGATTCAGTTACATCAGCATCAAGTGATGCCAGTGGATCTGAATCTGAAGGGGATGTTCATCAATTGATTGATGAATATAGAGTTCTGTTGCAAGCATTTAAGAAAAGCAAATCCTTGGCTAAGAGTCAGGCTAAGGAGATTGTAAGTCTCAAAGTGGCTGCAACTGATATTGAGAAGCTGATTGATCAAAAGTTAAATGAAATAGCGAGACTGAAGAACATAACTGTTATTCAGATGTGGACTATAACATTTAAGAATGATCAAATCAGAAATCTGGAGATTAATCTTCAGAAGGAGAGAGACATTGTTGCAAGGTTTTCTAAACCAAAATCTGTTTTACCTTTGATAGATGATTTTGTACATCAGAAGGGTAAAACTGGATTAGGGTTTACACAACCTGCTAGGACTGTAAAGTCCAAGTCTAAGGGCAAAGCCCCAGTACTCAACAAGCCTACTGTAGATAGAACAACTAGGGTTGTACCTAAGCAAAGGTACAATAGATTTAAGTGTTGGTGTTGTGGCAAGGTAGGCCACTTTGCCATGGCTTGTTGGCATAATTCTAGTGCCAAGTTGACTAGCAAACTGCCTGTTGGAAGATCTACAGGTAGCTTTGTTAAGAGGCAAACTAACCAGCACCAAGGACCCAAGAATTCTTTGGGTTCTAAGGTCAACTAATCTGTTTTGCAGGTGAGTCCAAGTGGCCATGCCCCAATATGGTACTTGGACAGTGGATGTTCTAGACATATGACTGGAACTAGGGGATTGCTAAAGGACTACTCACCAATCAAGGATGGTCCTAAAGTTACCTTTGGTGGTTCTGAAAAAGGAATCATCAAGGGTTTTTGTAACATTTCTAGCACTCATATTACTATTACTCAAGTGGCTTATGTTAAAGGTTTGAAACATAACTTTATTAGTATAAGTCAACTGAGTGATCTAGGATATGACATCTCATTTGTCAAAGATGGTTGTCATATCAGGAGGTCAAATGATCAAGAGATCATTTTGACAGGTTATAGAAAGAGGAATGTCTATTGCCTAGACATTATGTGTGAGACCAATGGTTCTCCAGTATGTCTTGTAGCTGATGAGAAAGTCTCTCATTGTGTCAAATGGCACAAGAGGCTAGCCCATCTCAACTACAAGACAATTGGCCAACTCTATAGCAAAGAGTTAGTGAGGAATGGTCCTCAAGTTAAGTGTATTAAAGATGGAATATGCTCAGCTTGTCAAAAGGGCAAGCAGACTAGATCCACCTTTAGTTGCATTGAAAACAAAGATGCTGTGAGGTGCTTATACCTCTTGCATATGGATCTCTTTGGACCTATACCAGTTCACAACCTAGGTTAGGCCTGCAAACGAGTCGAGCTCGAGTCGAGCTCATCAAAAAAAGCCGGCTCGAGCTCGAGCTCGAGCTTCTTTTTTCGAGCTCGAGCTCGAGCTCGACGAGCCTATTTTAAAGGGCTCGAGCTCGAGCTCGACGAGCACGGTTTCAGCTCGAGCTCGAGCTCGAGCTCAGCTCGAATTTAACATGATATTAATAATATAAAATTATTATTTTAATAATATTATATTAATATTATGTTAATAATATAATATATTAAAATATTTAATACTAATAATATATATTATTTAATTAAAAAAAGCTCGCGAGCCGTCTCGCGAGCTCATGAACAGGTTTAATTAGGCTCGAGCTCGGCTCGAAATCAGGCTCGAGCTCGACGAGCTCGAGCTCGACATGCTCGAGCTCGAGTCGAGCTTTTTTCGAGCCGGCTCATCGAGCTTTCGAGCCGGCTCAACTCAACTTGCACCCCTAGCCTAGGTAGGAAGGTCTACACATTTGTGATTGTAGATGACTAATCAAGGTTTTCCTGGGTGTTCTTCCTTAGACAGAAATCTGAAACACCTAGTATCTTCTATAGTTTTGTCAAACAAATTCAGAATGAGTTAGACATTACAGTGGTCAAAATAAGAAGTGACCATGGTACTGAATTCCAGTCTGATAGTATGACAAAACTATGTGAAGAATTTGAGATATTTCAGGAATTTTCTTCACCAAGAACACCTCAGCAAAATGGCATTGCTGAGAGGAAAAATAGAACCTTGATTGAGGCAGGTAGAACTCTATTAAGTGACACATCTCTCCCAGAATATTTCTGGGCTGAGGCAGTTAATACTGCATGCCATGTAATTAATAGGGCTACCATTACTAAAAGCCACAATAACACCCCCTATGAGATTGTGAAAGGCAGAACACCAAATCTATCCTATTTCAGGATCTTTGGTTGTAAGTGCTTTATACTTAACAATGGAAAGTCTTACTTGACCAAGTTTGCTGTCAAGTCCCAAGAGGGGATCTTTGTTGGGTACATCAATAATAGTAAGGCTTATAGGGTCTACAACTTGTCTACTCAAGTTGTAGAAGAGTCGGTACATGTAGTATTTGATGAAGCTAGACTTATTAACAATGAGTTGTCTAGAAGTATTTGCAGCTCCATAGGTGTGACTAAGAAGATGGACAAGCTCACTATTGAAGAAGGATCTGCTGCAAGTCAGCATGTAGATGATAGTGGCTGTTGTCCAGGGGGAGTACTACATGTACCTAATGTAGAAGAAGACCAAGGAGTGCAGCAAGATGAAGAAGCTGAAGGAGTTCAACCTGAAGCCAGGATGCCTCCAGCTAATAGGCATCTAAAAGATCATCCAGCAGATCAAATCATTGGTGATCTAAGACAAGGGGTACAAACAAGGAGCAGAAATCTAAATTCAGTACTCTACTCCAGTTTTCTATCCCAAGTAGAGCCAAAGAAGTTTGAAAAAGCCATCCTAGACCCTCATTGGATTGAGGCAATGCAAGAGGAGCTGAATCAGTTCAAGTGGTGCAAAGTCTGGGAGCTTGTTCCTAAACCAAAAGACCACAACATAATTGGGACCAAGTGGATCTTTAGGAATAAGATGGATGAACATGGAGTAATTATCAAGAACAAAGCAAGACTGGTTGCTAAGGGATATAGGCACGAAGAAGGTATTGACTTAGATCAAACCTTTGCTCCAGTAGCCAGACTAGAAGCCATAAGGATGTTCCTGGCCTATGCAACCTATCAAGGATTTAAAGTATTCCAAATGGATGTTAAGTCAGCCTTTCTGAATGGTAATCTAAAGGAAGAGGTCTATGTGGAACAGCCATCAGGTTTTGTTGATTCAACTCAGCCTAATTATGTCTATAGACTTAGGAAGGCTTTGTATGGGTTAAAACAAGCCCCTAGGGCTTAGTATGAAACCCTGTCTAGTTTCCTCATTGAGAATAAATTCACAAGGGGGAAAATAGACAAGACTCTATTCCTTAGGGAATCCAGAGGCAAGATCATTCTAGCCCAAATATATGTAGATGACATCATATTTGGGTCTACTGAAAGTAGTCTTTGCAAAAAGTTTGCAAAACTAATGCAAGGACAATTTGAGATGAGTAGTATAGAGGAACTTAAGTTCTTCTTGGGTCTCTAAGTTAGACAGACTGAGAATGGTTTATCCATATGCCAGTCTAAGTTCACCCTAGAATTAATAAGGAAGTATGGTATGGAATCATCCAGTACCATGAAGACTCCTATGGGGTCAAGTATGTCTCTTATCAAAGATGATGCAGGGAAACCTGTAGATGAGACTTTGTATAGATGGATAGTTGGCTCCCTATTGTACTTGACTGCAAGTAGACCAGATATCATGTATGCTACATGTGTCTGTGCTAGGTACCAAGCATGCCCTAAAGAGTCTCATTTGACAGCAGTCAAAAGAATTCTAAGATATCTTAAGGACACTCCTTATCTATGCCTTTGGTACCCTAGGAATGAAGTCTTTGAACTGACAGGTTATTCAGATGCAGATTTTGCAGGCTGCAAGGAAGATAGGAAAAGTACAACTGGAACCTGTCAATTCCTAGGTGGAAGACTGATATCATGGAGCAGCAAGAAGCAAACAAGTGTTGCTATCTCCACAGCAGAATCAGAATATGTGGCTGCAGGAAGTTGCTGTGCTCAACTTCTATGGATACAACATCATCTTGAGTATTATGGTATTCAAGTAAGTAGAACACCACTATTTTGTGATTCTACTAGTGCTATATCTATTGAAAACAATCCTGTTTCCCATAGTAGAACTAAACACATTGAAATAAAATATCATTTTCTAAGGGAACATGTAGAAAAAGAAGATATTTCACTGAAGTATGTTAATACAGATAATCAACTAGCTGACATGTATACTAAGCCTTTAGAAGAAACCAAATTCAATTGGTTTAAAATTGAATTAGGTATGATAAACTTAGAATAAGTTTACAGAAATGGCTAAGTAAAATAGTGTCGACACACAGAGTTGTCTGTGTCGAGACAGAGAATTGGTGTCGACACTTCAGAGAAAAGGTGTCGACACATCTAGGAAGTTGGTGTCGACACTTCAGAAAATTAGTGTCGACACATACAGGATTGGTGTCGACACATCCAAGGTGGTGTCGACACTTAAGACTTTATGCAGAATTAGTGAAGTAAAGTCTCGACTAAGTGTCGAGCTAAGTGGTGTCGACACATAAACAAGTGTCGACACATATATTCTGTCGACTATACTTGTGTCAACACATAGGTGTCGAGACATTATAAGTTTGTGTCGACACTTTTCAACTGTGTCGACACAATTTGAGTTTGTTGACGCGCCCTTTCATCTTCAATCCTAGAAAGGTATAAATAGGATTTCGCCATTGTCTGTCGACACGCTCACCAAAGTTTCGAGACCAAACTTCTGTGTCGACACCTCTCTTCTCTCAATTCAAATTCTTCAAACCCTAATGGCGCCCAAGCTCGAAGAGAACGTAAATGATGGATATGAACTGGTGCGGCATGCGTTTGATGATGCAGAACCAGAGATCAAGGATATGGTAACCCTAGTTGCAAACTCGGGTTAGATTTTCTTGTTTCAGAGCCAACCAAGATATGGAAGAAAGAAGTTCTAGAATTTCTGAATGGAGCAACCCTAGACGAATCTGGACTCAAGATAAAGTCAAGGGTTCATGGAGAAAAGGTGAAGATCACACCTAAGAGTTTGAGAAAGGTTCTAAACCTACCAAGGACTAAGGAAGAAGATGAAGTTTCTGCTTCTAAGACAAGAGAAGCATTGACATGGTGTGGACTGCATTCCAAGATGAAAATAGGTTCTGTTTTCAATAGGAAAGGAATGAACAGCCAAGGCAAATTTCTCTCTGAAATTGTTGGCAAGGTGATCCTGTGCAAGTCTGGAGGACATGACAGGATTTCAGCATATATGTTCAGTCTAATGACAAGGTTAATCTTCCAACTAAACACTTATTGGTCTGCAGTAGTGTTTGAGAAGATTAAGGAGAGCCTGAAGAAGCCCAATTTGGGTAGGATTCTTAGTCTATACCTAGCTGGTAGTATACCAGAGGTAATAACCCAAGCTGCAGCGTCAAAGATCAATCACATGAGGAAGATGGACATGAGAATCTTCTCTAGATGGGATAGGGTCTTAACTAAGGAAATGCCCACTCCTGAGAAGGAAACACCCCTAAATAAGAAGAAGAAGTCAGCCCCTGTGGCTCAAGAATCATCAAGCAGTTCTGAGAAACAAGTAGTGTTCACTCCTGATGAAGAAGACACTGGAATTGCTGGAAAGTCTCCAGATAGATAAGAAGCTGCAGACAGGCAGGGGGAGCTACCACAGGCTAGCCCACTTCACCAGGATTCTATCCAGGGGGAGTCTCTACTGGTTGAAGAGCCAACTCCACTAGAAAGTGAACAAGCTACTCACACAATACTTGAGGTAATCACTGAGATTAATGCATTAGATTTTCCTATTGAGGATGATGTTTTGTCTGATTCATTACATAATTTTAATCAGCAAACTCCAACACATAGCCAACCCCAAGATGTTGTCATGGAGGACACATCTGTTGCAGATCAAGTAGTCTCTGATCAATTTGTTGATGAGCCAAGAGTTTCTCCAGCCCATCCTCCACAGGAATTTACAATGGAAGATCTCTTCCTTAATCTGGATCAAACAGACTTTGAGAAGGAAAGTGCTGCTGCTGAGGGGGAGAAGGCCCAAGTTGAGGGGGAGCAAGTGGAGATTCTAGAAGAAACTGCAAGCAAAGAGACTGAAAAGCCTAAGAATGCTGAGGAATTACCTAGGAAGGATTTGCCTCCAAGCCCTAAGGACAGGGTTGATATAGCTAGTACATCTGCATCTGAAGATGAAGAGGCTGCCAGAGCCAAAAAGAGGAAATTTAAAGTATTTAAGAGAAGGAGCCAAACTTATAAAAAGGCTTTACAAACCATTGCACAACAGCCTACCCCACAACCTGCACCATCAACAGATTTCAGTTCTTTGATGGTTGCATTACAGATAAAGCTTGATGAGCAAAGGCAAGCTCTTGAAAAGTATGCAGATGAAGGGCAAAAATCTCTACAGTTTGATCTGGCCCAGGACATTAAGTCTATTAGATTTGAGATGAATCGAAATAAGAAGGAGATGACTGACTGCTTCCACAATGGAGGGAATGCAGTAGTCTATCTAGCTACTCATCAGGAGAAAATCAAAGCTCAAGTGGATGACATTGCACTGAAGCAAGGCTATGTTCTGGAGAACCAGCTCAGGATGAATGACAATTTGACTGCTTCCCACAATGCCATAGTAACAGAAATGAAAAATATAGCTGCTGGTCAGACTACAGCTATTGCTACTGCTAAGGCAGAATTTGACAAAGTTTTGCAAGAGAGCCTAACTGCTGTAACTTCTGCAATTCAAGATTCTCAGAAGCTGATCACTGAAAAACTTCAAAGGTTGAAACCTTACTTTAAGTATGGAGTAAACTATTTGGATGCCCAAATAAGGTTTCAGAAAGATGATCTAAGGGATCACATGGAAAGAGAAGTCATAAAGGGGGAGAGGGTGTTAGTCAAAGCCAGCTCTGATCATGCAAAATGGATTTCCAATTCCATCAGAGCCACCATTAGATATCCTCCATTGTGTGATGATGATATTGTAGCAGAGTCTGGGATTCATCCTGCATATCTTGGAGGGGAGCAAGCTGAAGTGGCTCAAGTAATTTACCCTCCTCCAGACTTTGATATGATACATGCAGATATACAGTAAATGTATAGCCCACCTGAGGGAAAGCAAAATGTCATCATAGAGAAAGTGGTTCAGCCAGTGCCAGAGGCCATACTGAAAGCACAAGAAGCCTTGTTGCTGAAGGAACAAGAGACTCAGTTGTCTAAGAAGAGGTTCAGAGAGCAAGCTGAACAAAGGCCTGATTTTGAACAGTGGAGCCCCACTTCAAGGAATATTATCTTAACTTCATGGAAGGCTGCCAAAGATAATATTCAAGATAGAAACAAGTGGTTTTCTGAACTGGAGTGGAGGAAGCATGAGACCAGACAAGAAGCCATTGTGCAGTATAGAAGAAAGGCTAAGATGGGAAAGCTACCTCCTACTGCCCAGGAGCCTAGCAAGTACTTTCCCAAGCCTTATCATTACTTTGAGAGGCAGAAGATTAAAGCTGAAGAGCAAAAGAAGAAGGATCTTAAAGGCAAGAAGCCTGCTGCTGCTGAAGATGCTGAAGCCCCTGTTCAAGCAAAGATACATTCTGGCAAGGGCATAGTTATCAAGGAGGCTGAGCAACAATAGAATAGAATTATCTTTAGTTTACAGTTGTAATATTTTGATTCTAAACACTCTGTAAACTTTTGTATAATGGATATGACAAAGTTGTTAGAACAATATGATGTGTGATAAATCTATTACATAATTGTTCAGAGATATCTGTGAATACATGTTTTGTTTATTACATGTTTATGAATTTTCCCTGATTGCATAATCCTGTTTTACATCATTCTGTAATTTTGTTATGTATGGTGTATATCATTGACTAAGGGTTATGACTTCTCCAAATAGGGGGAGATTGTTGGGTACATTGGTTTAAATGTACCTGATTTGAAGAAGCCTCGCCTTACTCAATGATATACATCAAATTGTATTTGATGTGTTTTGAGTTTAGTTATGCAGGTCAAGTATTTACAGGGAAAGCTGAAAAGTTTTTAAGTCCATGTGTCGACACCCAGAAGGAAAGTGTCGACACTTAAGAAGACTTGTGTCGACATCCAGAGAAGCAGTGTCGACACTTGGAGTAATTGTGTCGACACCAGGGATGCAGAGTCGACACCAGACAGAAAGTGTCGACACATACAGGTTGTGTCGACACTCAATGAAGAAAAGTCCAGTGAAGCTGTGTCGACACTTAGCAGCAGTGTCGACACCTAGAGGAACTTTGTCTACATCAGAAAGTGTCGACACTTGGAGGCTGTGTCGACACTCAGCAAATTTCAACAGAGTCTAAGTATAAGTGTCGACATAATGAAGAATGTGTCGACACACAGCAGAAGACTCAATACATGAAGAAAGTGTCGACACTTGGAGGCTGTGTCGACACTCAGCAAATTTCAACAGAGTCTAAGTATAAGTGTCGACATAATGAAGAATGTGTCGACACACAGCAGAAGACTCAATACATGAAGAAAGTGTCGACACTAGGAGGCTGTGTCGACACTCAGTAAAGTTCAGCAAATTCTAAGTACAATTGTCGACAAAAAGGAGATGTGTCGACACTCAGCAGAAGTCTCAACACATGAAGAAAGTGTCGACACAAGGAGCTGTGTCGACACTCAGCAAATTTCTATGAAGACTAATTACAAGTGTCGACACCAAGTAGATGTGTCGACACTCAGCAAAAGTATCAACACTGAAGGCATGTGTCGACACCAAAAAGATGTGTCGACACTTAACAAGTTCAACACAAGAAGATGTGTCGACACAAAGGAGTTGTGTCGACACTTACAAGAATTCAACTAAGTACTGAAGAACAAGAAGTTGTGTCTACACACAATATCAGTGTCGACACATGATGAAGAAGCAGTGTCGAGATATAAATTCTACAACACAAGGAGTTGTGTCGACACCTTGAAGGCTTGTGTCGACACTTAGTCTACTTGTGTCGACACTTGGTCTATAAGTGTCGACACTTAAAGACAGACTGTCTCGACACTTTCAGACAGTTACAGATATTTCAAGAAGTGACTGGATGACATGACAGCTGCCATTCCAGCCGGTGTACTGCACCTGTCAGAGATGTCAGAAAGCCGTTAGAAACTGGATCAGCCGGTCACCATGAAGAAGGCTTATATATAGTCCTATTCTGTCAACAGAAGAAGAAGATCAACACATCAAAGTGATTCAGACAAGATCTAGCTATTCATTGAAGAATCATTTCAAGTGAAGATCTAAGTAGTTGGAGAGAGAGAGCTCCTTCCAAGAAGACAACCGTTGGAACCAGGCTGTGAAGAAGGGTTCAGACCTAGTTCTGAATCTTAAGTTAGCAGTGATTGAAGATCAGCTGCAGAGAATCAATCCTATTGTGTTCTACATTCAAGAAGCTTTGAAGAAAGCCAAGTGAGGTTGATCTCAGCAGAGTTCATTCAAGAACTCATCAAGAACCTGTCAACTGATCTCTCTTTTCCTGAGTTGTAGGTATATACTTTGTATTCTATATTTCTTGTAGGATCCTTAGGGATATGAGTTGTAAGCCAGCAATTATAAAGGCTGAGTGATAGGGCCTGTGTGCCTGAGTGTAGGAGATCTATTTCTCTGAGTGTAGGCCTGTTGTGGCTGAGTGTAGGCCTTGTGGCTGAGTGTAGGCCTTGTGGCTGAGTGTAGTCCTTGTGGCTGAGTGTAGGTCTTTGGAGAAGACTGAGTTGTAGGGCCTTGGGCCTGAGCTGTAGGAACCTGTTTGAGGTTTTGAGTGTAAGATCTGAGGATCTGAGATAGTGGAGGAGTTTGGCCGAATCTAGTACACTACTAGATAGGCGAAGGGGGAAAGTAGATGTACCCAAACCTTGGGGAACCACTATAAATCTATGTGTTCACTGTGTGCATGTTTATTCTGTGATTGCTGATTGATTGCTGTGAAGAAGTAGTTATAACTCTGTGATATAATCTGCAATCTGCCTAAAAAGTTAAAAAAGATTTAAGTCACCTATTCACCCCCCCCTATAGGTGATGAGGTACAATTTCTTTCACATATGATGTGGTGTCATGTTGAGAAGCTATCACACTACCACCAGGCGATAGTAAGATTTTACAGGCAATATCACCATAATCGTCCACGTTCGCTGATCTACTGACCATTACCTCTTCGATGTGGGACACATGGTAGCACAAGGAGATACTGCCAGCGATATGTAGATATCACCAACGATAATGACCGATCCATAAATGGCAGAAAGTTTGTGTATTCATCGTTACATTCCCGGAGCTTTCATTCTACGTACTCTATGCCCATTGCTCTCCGAATTCAGACAACTCCAAACTTCCTTCAAGTTCAACAGTGGAGAGGAGACTTTCGCGCGCTTCAACTCTGGCATTCTTCACCACAATCCATCATCTCTTACAAAACTTTACATTAAAGAGAGTTTTAATTTAAAATCTCTCTTTGTAGTTTTTTTTTATTTGTAAACAATAGAGAATTCTCCTTCTTGTGAGTGACAGCTTGGTCCTTATGCAACTTAGAGGGTAATTTGATGCCTTGTGTACATCGACTAGGTCTAAGTTAGATTTAAGAGGATAAATTTGTATCTAGAGAGGATATGCTATAGCCGAACGGTCCTTAGGAGTTGGACCAGTGAAGGATCAAAAAGGATTTTTCTCATAGCCTCGATTTCAAGATCTATTGAAATCAAAGTTTGTATGTTCATTATTGTGAAATAAAATCAGTGTTTTATTCTGCATTTTTAAATTTCTAAAATTTTATTTCATTTGTTTACATTTTAGAAAAATCATTTTAATCAAAATTATAATCTTATAAAAATTCTACCCCTAAGGGCGCCATAAAGATCCAAAACGCACCTCTAGCGCACCGCTGGAGCAACGAACGCTGATGCAACCTTCATCGGGAGCAGGGCCCTAACCATCACTAGGATTTCACTCCTCTAAACACCGCTCGAAAGCAGGTGCTCGTGGCCATCCAAGACTCTGGTATGCTTCGCCGTCCTAAATCGCTACTACCAAACTGGGTGATCAAGCACAATACTGTGAATTCCACTGCGGAAATGGACACAACACAGAGGGATGTACCCGACTGAAAGAGGAGATTGAATGCCTCATCCGACAGGTGTACCTGGGAAGGTACTTGTAGAACCAAGTACCAAATCGGTCACCGCCACACTAGCTCAGGCGAGAGAAGCCCTCAGTATGCCAGAATGTGTAGGGGACAGGCAAATGGTCGGGGAAGTTGATACCATCACTGACTCTCCCTTCTCCGACACCCATATTCTATTCGCCACTCAACCAAAAATGATCCAAAAGACACAAAGCTGCTGTCAGATACCGCCATCACTTTTGGGTACAAGGACTTTAAGGGAGTGAGCACAACACATCATAATCCACTCATTATTAGCACGGGAATTGACAATCCCTACTTTAGGGTCAGGATGATACTGATCGATAGTGCAAGCTCGGTGAACATCCCATTCATGTCCGTGCTACTCAACACGAAGATCCCCTAAGAGTGCCTTGAACTAGAATCGGGATCTCTATACGGCCTTGACAACTTCCCGGTACTAGCGCGAGGAATGATCACTCTCCCCATTACCCTGGAGGAACTCCCAAGGTATGTCACTCAGGATGTTCAATTCATGGTAGTTTACTTTAACTCAACTTACAATGTAATCTTCGCTCAACCACTTTATACATTCTTCGAGGTGATCCCCTCTATTCCCCACCTGACCATGAAGTTCGTCATTTCAGGAGGAATTGGCATCGTGCAGGGTGATCATGAGGAGGCACGAGTCTGCTACCTGCAACTGTCACACCCCGACTAGAACCCATACCATAAAGGACCGCCCAGAGCTTAAACCTATCTTGGTAGGGGGGAGACAAGCGCTCTCCGCTCTATCTATTGCTTTCCCAACTTTCACAAGAATAATCTGTTGGATCCCTAGTAAGAATTGGGCTAGGTTCACTAACTTAGGATCATATGACCCACAATGTATAGCCAGGGTCATGGTTGTGTCCTAGAGTCTAGGCCAAGTCCTTAAAAGCAACACTGCATGGACCAGCGATCATCAGACTGCCAGAGACTCAAAGACTTAGAGATTTTCCAGAGACCAAGTAAAATGAGTTCGACGTTCGTCGAACTCAGGTCAACGATAGTCGTGCTCAGCTCGACGATCTCAGAGTAAATTCTCTAAGCTGAGCTCGACGAACTTGGTACTCAGGTCGACGAACTTTGGACACTATAATTCAACACTTAAAGATCAGAAAATGTCTCTTTATTCTAAGTCCAGAGTCAGACTTTGGTCGACGAACTTGATTCTCAGCTCGACGAACTATGACCACAACAGCTAGAGTTATCCAGCAGTAGTTAAGTGGAACTCAGCTCGATGAAATCAATTCTTAGGTCGACGAATTCTGGATACTTCACTTCAACACTTTCATCCAGAAGCATCTGAAATTATTCCAAGTCCAGAATCATCTCCAGTCGATGAAGTTACAATCTCAGCTCGACGAACTTGAGACAGAGAATAAACAAGTCTGGATAATGCAGTTTTCTGCTTTAGCTCGACGATCTTGGAACTCAGCTTGACAAACAGAAGTCATCTGGTCAACAAACTCAGCAACTCAGCTCGACGAACTGGGGACTCAGCTAGATGATTTCTGCTATCAGTTCGACGAATCCAAACTTAGTCATTTTTCCATCCTTCTGTCCTCATTCTACTGCAATAATTCTCGAGTAATTAGTGCTCTAATATTCTCTGAATATAACCGTTAGAAGAGCATTAATTATGGTATTCTCCAAGATTATTGCCTGCCATTTTTCCATGGAACAGTTGGGGATATAATTCAATGATGTTTATTCTCTAGGCCGTCAGCATTGATTACAGAAGATTTCAAAATTTCAAAAGACCATTTTTGACAGGAAATATAAAAAGATTTTTTTTTCTTCTTCCTACAAGAAGTGAGATATACAGAATACAGAAGAATAAGAGAGAAAGATACACAGAAAAATACAATCAGTCTGAAAAAGAAGGATCTCTCTATCTCTGCTCCAAACAAGCCCAAGACCAGAAGAACATCTACTTCCTGAAGAAGAAGAACAATCAATCAAATATCAAGAGTATTCCTTCTTCATCTCTGCAGGACACTTCAAAGGACAACAAGAAATCCATCTATCAAAGAAGTTCCTGGAGATTTCTCTGGTCAAGGCTGCAGATTGAAGGCCTACTCACCCTGTGCAAAGCTTCCCAACCTGAACCCCTTTACATCTCAGTGGAAGCTTTGACAACATCACTGAATCCACATAGTCTTCTCATTGTGATTGAGTAAAGAAGACTTTCATCACTCTCTCATCCTCACCTCTGTATAGGGTTTTAATTCCCTTCAAAATTATTCTAGTTCACAAGTCTCCTTCCAAAAGACTTGAGGTTTGGTTTTTGAGCACCTGATCAAAAGCTCATTGGTGTCAGGCACCTGATCAAAAATCTGAGTGGATTCCTACCATGGTGGTAGAAGATTGGATGTACCCAAGTTTAGGGGAACCACTATAAATTCTTGTGTTGTCTGGATTGCTCTTTTCTTTTATTTTTTTTGCTATGGTTGTTTGTTAGGATTACTGTTTTAATTTTGTTTTTGCACTAGATTAAATTAGAAGAAAATTTTAAAAACCCTGAATACTCTATTCACTCCCCCCCTCTAGAGTATTCTTGATCTAACAGCTCACTTTCAATTGATATAAGAGCAGGTTCCTTTAGTTGTACAAGCTAACCCTTGAACCAAAGATCCTTTTTTAGATCTAAATTTTATTTTTATTTCCACTTAGATTTATATATACAGCTATGTCACAAAATAAGGATTATGCAAGAACCAGACCTCCAGTTTGCAACCTAAATAGGTTTGC
This sequence comes from Platanthera guangdongensis, assembly GCA_039583875.1. Classification (NCBI taxonomy): domain Eukaryota; kingdom Viridiplantae; phylum Streptophyta; class Magnoliopsida; order Asparagales; family Orchidaceae; genus Platanthera; species Platanthera guangdongensis. The sequence goes on from CM077150.1 coordinate 225,627,078, forward strand.
CATCTGGAAGGAAAGAATCAAATTGTACATGAATTCTATTGATGAAAATATCTACAACTCCATCTTGACAGGTCCCCCACAGCCATCTACCTCTACAGCAACATCCTCAAGCACAAATGCAGTTCCACCACCTGAGTGGACTGACGCTCAGAAGAAGGCCAAGGTTGTTGATGTCAAGGCAATGAACATACTGGCACAGACTATGTCAGATGAGATCTTCCAAAAGGTTGCTGAATGCTCTTCATCTAAAGCCATCTGGGATTCCCTAAACCAAATGGTGGCTGGATCAGCAGATGAAAGGAAAGATAGAAGATCAAACCTCATCACAAAATATGAAAACTTCAAAAAGGATGAAGCAGAAATAGTTGAAGTGATGTACAACAGTCTTAGCTCCATCATCAGTGAGCTAATGACCTTAGATAAAGAAATCACCTTGACTGAATTAAATGACAAGATCCTTATGTGCTTCACAAGCTCATGGGATTCAAGTATCTGGCCCATCAAGGAAGCCAGAAGCCTAAATGAGATATCCACTGAATCTCTATTAGGCAAACTAAAGTCATATGAACAGCTGATTAAATCTAGGGAGGAAGCTGAGCAAAGAACACCCCCTCCAGCAAGAAAAGAACAGAGCATAGCATTCAAAGCTGCTAATGAGACAAAGACTCCCTCAACAAATGAAGAACTAATGAGTTTAATTGTCAAAAGATTCTACAAAATGGCAAGAAAAGATTTCAGGAGGAAGTTATCAAGGCAGGATGACAAGCCTAGATATGATAAGACACCAACAAAAGAAGTTGTGTGTTTTGGATGCAGGAAGCATGGGCACTTCATCTTTGAGTGTCCAGAGAACCGAAAGAAAGACAAGAGAAGAGAGAAAGATATCAGGAAACAGCACAACAATAGACCTTCCTCCAACAAACACAAGAAGAAGGAGAAGGGTTTTGTGGCTGAAACCTGGAGTGAGACTGAAGAAGAATCAACATCTTCTAGCTCCAGTGAAGATAAGGAAGAGGCAAGGGCCAAGAAGGTTTGCCTCATGGCAATTGATGCTTCCAGGAGCCATTCAAAAGAAGAGGACTCAGACAATGAAGCAGTTTCAGATTCTGAAGCTGACAAGGTATTGTCTTCTTTTGATTACAGTTCTGATTCCTTTAAATTTGAATTTAAAACAATGTGTATAGATTTGATTAATTCAGAAAAGGAGATTAAAACTGTTAGGGAGAAACTAGGAATTTTAGAAAATGTAAACTCTGAAAATAATAGATTAAAAGATGAACTGTGTTTAGCTAATGAACAAATAATAATGTTAAAGACTGAGCTTTGTGAGGATAAACAACTTGAGGAAACTCTTAATGGAAGAAGCCTCAAGCTGATGGACATCACAAGCACTGTAAATGCCAGACTCAATGGCAAGCTAGGCTTGGGTGCCTCATCAGGTTTGCCCTCTATTCTCAAGAAAAATATTTTGACAACCCAAATAAAATTTGTCTCTGCTAAGGGGAAAGAAAAACTAAATAATAAACAAACAATGGAAAATATTCCCATATCAATAGGTCAGAAAACCAAAAATAAGAAAACCTTAAGTAAAAACAAGATTCAGCAGAATTCGTCGAACTTAGATCGATGAAATACAGCCAGTTCGTCGAACCCAGATCGACGAACTCTGAACGAAAACTATAGTTATAATTATTCGTCCAACTGCGATCGACGAACTCTGTATGGTTTGTCGAGCAGAGGTCGGCGAATGTGGGGCACAGAAAATGAATATGTTCATTCTCTGGGCAGAGATCTACGATCTCAACCCAATTCGTCGAACTCTGATCGACGAACTCACAGAAATTCGTCAAACCCAGAAAGACTTAACCAAAACTTTAATTATAATAGAAACTTAAGTAATTCCTGGAAAGCTTTTAATCCACTAGCTGATTGGGTCATACCACCTAGGAGATATCACCCTTTAGGATATAAATCTCAACCAGAATATTCTGTTATTTCCAGCTTTTCATACCAGGAAATTAAAGGACCCAAGGTAACCTGGGTCAAGAACATTTAACTGTTTTCATTGCAGGTGAAGAGCTGTCCAGCAAATAATCAAACATGGTACCTGGACAGTGGCTGCTCCAAACATATGACAGGCAGCAAGGACAATCTATCCAACAATAAGCCCAAGTTGGGGCCAAAGGTTATCTTTGGGGATTCCAAATGTGGCCAGTCAGAAGGCTATGGACCAGTGAAGATTGGAGTTGTTACTGTCAAGAAAGTAACTTATATCAGAGGACTCAAGCATAACCTCATCTCCATAAATCAGTTAAGTGATGAAGGTTATCATGTACACTTTAACTAATCTTCTTGTATTATTTCTAATAAGAAAAGTCAAACAGTTTTAATTGGAAATAGACAAGGCAACATATATTTAGTTGATTTTCTATCTGCCAATTCTGATATCTGCTTACTTAACTTAATTAGTAACCAGAATGATTTATGGCATAAAAGACTTGGTCATGTTAATATGAAAAACATTGCTAGGATATCTAAAGACAACCTTGTTAGAGGTCTACCTTCTGGTCCATACAAGAAGTAAGGTCTCTACAGGGCTTGTCAACTAGGCAAGCAAACTAAATCTAGTTGTAAATCTGTAAATAAAAGTGATTCACCTAGGATTTTGTATCTACTACATATGGATCTCTTTGGAGCCATTGCTGTACAAAGCCTAGGAGGGAAACCTACACCTTAGTAATTGTGGATGACTTCCCCAAGTTCACTTGGGTATCCTTTCTGAGATCTAAGTCAAATACCTTCAAGGTTCTTATAGATTTTCTCAGGACCATACAGATTGAGTTCTCTACTCATGTTGCATTGATCAGAAGTGATCATGGCACAGAGTTTGAGTCTATTCTTATGCATGAGTTCTATGAGAAGGAAGGTATCATACATTGCTTCTCAGCTCCTAGAACTCCTCAATAAAATGGGGTAGCTGAAAGGAAAAATAGGACACTTATTGAAGCTGCAGGTACATTGCTTGCAGATGCTTACATGCCACTAACCTTTTGGGCAGAGGCTGTGAGCACAGCAAATTATGTCCTGAACATGAGTTTAATTCATAAACTAAAGAATAGGACTCCCTATGAATTACTTAAAAGGAAGAAACATAAAATCAACTATTTTAAAGTATTTGGATGTATTTGTTATATTCACAACAACAACAAAAGATACATTAGAAAGTTTGAGGCTAAGGCTGAAGAGGGAATTTTTCTAGGATATTCCCAAGTAAGCAAAGCCTACAGGGTTTTTAATAAATCATCATTAAAAATTAAAGAGTCCATTCATGTTTCTTTTGATGAAACTAACATGTCTTGCAAGGAGAAAGAGATTTCTACCAATAGCCCTTTGCAGGTACCTCACTTGTGTGAGAGTTTGGATGGACTAAACCTTACCCAAGTAGTTCCAACACATCCTTTTCCACAAGTCATTGAAGAAAGTGAAGATGAAGGCACTGAAGGACTTGACCTTCCTCCAACAGAAAACACAATTCCACAAAAGGAATTAATCCAAGATGATGTTGCACAACCAACTCCACCCACTGATCTAGTCACACTTAGGGATCACCCCAGATCTCAAGTGATTGGAGACATATCAGTAGGTGTACAGACAAGGCATCAACTCAATCAAGATGTGATGCATGCTTGTTTTGTCTCTCAGGTTGAACCTCTATCCATCCATGATGCAGAGCAATATCCCCACTAGATCATTGCAATGCAGGAGGAATTATACTAATTTGAGAGATGTATAGTTTGGAAATTGGTTCCAAGACCCCAACACTATCCAGTCATTGGAACCAAATGGGTATACAAAAACAAACTGGATGCCCAAGGAGTGATTGTGAGGAACAAGGCTAGGCTTATTGCTCAAGGTTATAAGCAAGAGGAAGGGATTGACTATGACCAAATATTTGCACCAGTTGCAAGGTTGGAGGCCATCAGAATTTTTCTAGCCTATGCAGCATACAAAAAATTCAAGGTGTATCAGATGGATGTGAAGAGTGCATTTCTTAATGGAGTACTTAAAGAAGAGGTTTATGTTGAATAACCTCCAGGTTTTATCTCTCCAACTCACGCTTATCATGTTTTCAAATCACATAAAGCCCTTTATGGTCTCAAGAAAGCTCCAAGAGCTTGGTATGAAACCCTAGCTAGCTTTTTGATAGAGCATAAATTTATTAGAGGCATTGTAGATAGAACACTTTTCATTAGACATCATAAGGATCAAATATTATTAGTGCAAATATATGTGGATGACATCATATTTGGATCTACTGATTCTAAATTATGCAAGAGGTTCTCTGACCTCATGCATTCAAAATTTGAAATGAGTAGCATGGGTGAGCTCTCCTACTTCCTTGGTCTCCAAGTGAAGCAGTTGCTTGATGGCATCTTCATATCTCAAGCTAAGTATGCTAAAGAGCTTATAAAGAAGTTTGGGATGGTTGATACTTCAGCAAAGAAAACACCTATGACTAATAATGTTGTGATTGACTCTGATGTACATGGGAAACCTGTGGACCAAAAATTATATAGGGGCATTATTGGGTCCCTACTATATCTTACAGCAAGTAGGCCTGATATTATGTTTGTCACATGCCTTTGTGCTAGGTTCTAAGTGAACCCAAAAAATCTTATCTAATTTTCTTAAAAGGATTTTGAGATATATAAAGAGTTGTCCTAGTCTAGGCATATGGTATCCAGCTGAGTCAGAGTTTGATTTAACTGGATTTTCAGATGCTGACTTTGCTGGATGCAGGGTTGATAGGAAAAGCACCTCAGGGACTTATCAGTTCCTTGGTATAAGTTTGGTATCCTGGTTTTGTAAGAAACAGTCATTTGTGTCTACCCCAACTGCAGAGGCTGAGTATATTGCAGCTGGCAGCTGTTGTTCCCAGATGCTGTGGATTCAAAATCAATTACTAGACTATGGTCTCAACTTAAATAATTCAACTCTCTTTTGTGATAACACAAGTGCTATAGCAATAGCACAAAATCCAGTCCATCATAGTAGGACTAAGCATATAGATATTAGGCATCACTTCATTAGAGAGTGTGTAGACAAAAACAAAATTAATCTTGTCTATATTTACACTGATTTACAAAGAGCTGATATATTCACCAAACCTCTGGATGAGAGAAATCACATATTCTTTATAAATCAGCTTGGAATGATTAATGCAGAAGATTTGGTTTAGTTTCTGTCTGCACTCGATGAATTTTCAAAAGCTCATCGAATGGAGCTCGACGAACTAGGGAAAGTTCGGGAGATATTTGTCGAACGGAGGTCGACGAACTCTCTGTGAGTGGAGTGGTTTTTGTCGAACGGAGATCGACGAATCCACTTCAAGAAAACTTTCGTCGAACAGAGCTCGACGAAATGTCTTCAACTCTTCCAGCTGAGCTCGATGAATTATTTCACTATCAATTATTTCATCGATCTCAGGTCGAAGAATTTCTTATTTTTCGTGGAACGGAGTTTGTCGATTCATATTCCAGAAAATCTTATAACTAGGTTTTTTTCGACCTCCGTCCCGCGCTTTCTGTTCCCTTTACACTAAATCGTCGTTTCTCTCTTTTGCAGGTGCTTTCATGGCGATTCAAGCAGGAGCCCTAGCTGCTATGAAGTTTGGCACAGGATTTGATGTCGACTTCGACTTATTTCAACACTCGGATCCAATATTAGAACAGAATTTGAAAAACCTGATGACAACAAGAATAAAGTTGTCTGGAACAAAAATTAGAGAATGGGTCTATACTTCATCTACATTAGAGGAAAACACCATGACAGGAGCAATCGCAGATAATGCTGTTTCTTTGACTCCCACAGTTTTAACTGAAATTTTTGATCTGAGTAATGGAGAAGAAGATTTAGAGATTGATTCTGAATAATATGATATGATGTTGAGTTTAATGGGTTATGCTGGAGATAACCCCAATAAGTTGTTGAAGAAATATTTATCTGCAGAATACAAATTTCTGGTAGATATAGTGGGAAAAGTCTTGTTGGGCAAGCACACTGCCCATGACTACATCACCAGGCATCAATTCCAGGTCATGTGTGCAATGGTCAATAAGAAGAAAGTGGATTGGGCACAGATCATTTTTGATCTTATTAAAAAAAGTGTAATAAGAAAGAAGTTTGCTTTGGAAGAATCCTGGGGATCTTCCTGAAGGAGAAGGCTGCTGAATCCCTGGTCTCACAGACCATATTCATAAATTCCAGTAAAAGGCTCACTTGTGCCTTGTTTGGCAGGTGGGAGAGGACCATAGCTAAGCCATCCAAGGCTTCAACCTCTTCCACCACAGCTTCTGAAAGCACCAGGGCTGTAAGAGCCACTCCCCACCCTACCGAAGAGATCATCCCCACACCTCCATCCCTTCCAGCAACTCAACACCAATCACCCTCCATAGTTCATACTCCCTCTCTTCAACCCATCCACAACTCCAACAACAACTCCAACAAGTTCATGTCACTACTACAGTTACATCTTCTGCCACCTCTCCACCCCTAGATCTTCCCAACATTCCCTTATCTCCTATTCAGGACTACCATCAACCCACTCCACCTCAATCACCCCTATCCCCCAATGCTATACCAGATCCAACACCACCTTCATCTGCTCTTCCACCACACTTTTCCTCCATACCATACTTCAATCTCCTGACATCTCCTCCCAATTTTCCCGCTCCTCCACATCCATCCACTCAGGATGCCCACATGACAGATGTCCCTCCTCCATCCTCACCACAATCTACCATCCCTCCAAATGTCTCCACCCAACATTCTACTGAACCATCTGCCACTCCACCTCTGGATCCCTCCACCATCTCCTCTGTAATTACTCTCATCACTCCTCTACTCAAATCTCTCATAGCAGAGGCCATTGCACCTCTTGCTACTTCTATCTCTACTCTTTCTGCTCAACTCTCTGCCTTCACTGCTGCCCGCTCTTCATTCAGGGGCCTGGCTCCAGTTTTTACTAAAACCAGGCAGGGGGAGATGCTTGATGAAGAAGCTGCAGCAGCTCCAGCAGCAATAACAGTTCAAGCAGCAGCTCCAACTCCAGCAGTGATAGAGGTAGCAACAGCAGCAGTAGTTGATACAAATTATACTGATACAGATTTAATTGATTTAATTCAATTCATTGATACTGACATGGACTTAGACGAGTCAGTACCAGAGGACATTATTACTGCTGGTGATTTCATTTTAAATCCCACAGTAAATATAGTTCATTTGTTGAGCATTTTTGATACTGCATATTTAATATTTCCTACATCAGAGTATACTAAGCCATTCTTGGCTATTGTACCATATAATTCCCCAGTAAGTCCTCAAGTTACAAAGCAACTTAGTGACAAGCTTGTTGTTCCTAAGCCCACAGTCATTCCAGCTTCCCTAGCAATGTCTTCTGCACCCAGTTATGTCATGGATGACTCTCCATTGCTAGATCTGGATAACTTGATCCTGGCTGATATTGAAGAAGAGGAAAAGGCAGCTGCTGAAAGCACTGTCAGAATTAGTTCTCCAACTTCTCCTATGGCTTCTCCTCCAGCTCCTGTTGAAGTTCCTGCTCAAGCTCCATCTCTACCTGAAAAGCCTATCATTTCTGCTGAGGCTCTAAAAGCTTTGAATGATTTATATGATAACCCTCAGAGATCTGATGATGATGATGAGGATGAGGATGATGATTCTGATGAGCCCAAGAGGAAGCCAGTTTCCAAGAAAATAAAATCTCCTACTCCTGCTTCAAAGCCAAATCCAAACAATGACAGTCCCTATTATATTCTCCAAAAGATAACTCCATACAAAGGGATGTCAGCTTCGATGTGGCTATCCAAAAATGAACAAAAAGAGAGGAAGAGTAGCAGAAGGTACTCTCCTCCTCCAGTTCAAAGATTCAGAATAGATCCACCTCCTCCACCTCTTCCAGCTACTGGTGCTTCAGGCACAACTTCTCAAAGATCTGCCCCTGTTCAAACATATCAGAGACACCATAGGAGATCATCTTCTAAAAGCAGTCAGCATAGACATTACTCTTCAGGCAAGCAGCATCAACCACAGCAGCATTAACAACATCTATCATCCCCTGCAGATCAGAAAGCTGAAAGTCCTAAAAGGCCAAACTCTCCTCCTGTTCCTTTTGAAGATCCAGAAATAGCTACTACTGCTAGAATGGCCAGGTTCCAGGAACTAGTATGCCTTTCTATGATTAACAAAGCCAAAGCTGAAGGAAAGGATCCTTCTTAATATTCAATAATGTCAAAGTACAGGAAAGAGGAACTTAAGAGATTTGAGAAAGCAAACAAGTTTTTCAATGTAGATGACTACATGAAGTTGCAACCAGAAGCAGTTGTCCCCAGAGCTACATCTTTGAAGATTATAGGGGCTGCTGATATTATCATGACAAAAGTGCAAGCTTCAGATCCAAACAGAGAGATTGTGTTTACAAAGCCTGGAGAGAAGAGCAAGAAAGAAATGCCAAAGGAAAATAAATAGAAGAAGTAAATTTTGAATTTTTTTTATTTTCTACAATTATCTATAACTGCTCTATATTTTGAATAAAGCTTATGTATATATATATATATCTGCTGCATGTGTTATTGATCTCTGCCAGATATATGCTTTTTTCTGTTTTGTTTATTTTCAATTTTGATTTGAGTCTGTAATTAGTGACCTCACCCAAATAGGGGGAGATTGTTGGATCCCTAGTAAGATTTGGGCCAGGTTCACTAACTTAGGATCATATGACCCACAATGTATAGTCAGGGTCATGGTTGTGTCCTAGAGTCTAGGCCAAGTCCTTAGAAGCAACACTGCATGGACCAGCCATCATCAGACTGCCAGAGACTCAAAGACGTAGAGATTTTCCAGAGACCAAGTAAAATAAGTTCGACGATAGTCGTGCTCAGCTCGATGATCTCAGAGTAAATTCTCTGAGCTGAGCTCGACGAAAGTGGTACTCAGGTCGACGAACTTTGGACACTATACTTCAATACTTTAAGATCAGAAAATGTCTCTTTATTCTAAGTCCAGAGTTAGACTTTGGTCGATAAACTTGATTCTCAGCTCGACGAACTATGATCACAATTGCTAGAGTTATCCAGCAGTAGTTAAGTGGAACTCAGCTCGACGAAACCAATTCTTAGGTCGACGAATTCTGGATACTTCACTTCAACACTTTCATCTAGAAGCATCTGAAATTATTCCAAGTCCAGAATCATCTCCAGTCGATGAAGTTACAATCTTAGCTCGACGAACTTGAGACACAAAATAAGCAAGTCTGGATAATGCAGTTTTATGCTTTAGCTCGACGATCTTGGAACTCAGCTCGACGAACAGAAGTCATCTGGTCGACGAACTCAGCAACTCAGCTCGACGAACTGTGGACTTGGCTCGACGATTTCTGCTATCAGTTCGATGAATCCAAACTTAGTCATTTTTCCATCCTTCTATCCCCATTCTACTGCAATAATTCCTAAGTAATTAGTTCTCTAATATTCTCTGAATATAACCTTTAGAAGAGCATTGATTATGGTATCCTCCACGATTATTGCCTGTCATTCTTCCTTGGGACAGCTGGGGAAATAATTCAATGTTGTTTATTCTCTAGGCCGTCAGCATTGATTACAGAAGAATTCAAAATTTCAAAAGACCATTTTTGACATGAAATATAAAAAGATTTTTTCTTTCTTCTTCCTGCAAGAAGTGAGATATACATAATACAGAATAACAAGAGAGAAAGATACACAGAAAAATACAATCAGTCTGAAAAATAAGGATATCTTTATCTCTGCTCCAAACAAGCCCAAGACCAGAAGAACATTTGCTTCCTGAAGAAGAAGAACAATCAATCAAATATCAAGAGTCTTCCTTCTTCATCTCTGTAGGACACTTCAAAGGACAACAAGAAATCCATCTGTCAAAGAAGTTCCTGGAGATTTCTCTGGTCAAGACTACAGATTAATGGCCTACTCACCCTGTGCAAAGCTTCCCAGCCTGAACCCTTTTACATCTCAGGGGGAGCTTTGACAACATCACTGAATACACATAGTCTTCTCATTGTGATTGAGAAAAGAAGACTTTCGTCACTCTCTCATCCCCACCTCTCTACAGGGTTTTAATTCCCTTCAAAATTATTCTAGTTCACAAGTCTCCTTCCAAAAGACTTGAGGTTTGGTTTTTGAGCACCTGATTAAAAGCTCATTGGTGTCTGGCACCTGATCAAAAATCTGAGTGGATTCCTACCAGGGTGGTAGAAGAGTGGATGTACCAAAGTTTAGGGGAACCACTATAAATTCTTGTGTTGTCTGGATTGCTCTTTTCTTTTGTTTTTTGTGTTATGGCTGTTTGTTAGGATTGTTGTTTTAATTTTGTTTTTGCACTAGATTAAATTAGAAGAAAATTTTAAAAACCCTGAATAATCTATTCACCCCCCCCCCTCTAGAGTATTCCTGATCTAACAGCTCACTTTCATAATCCACGAGAAGAAATATGCAAGCACCTGTATCTTCCCTTTAAGAAACAAAGCATTTATTTTCCCTTTCATAGCAGATGGATCTCTGAAAGACGAACGTGTTGATGCGCGAAAATGGGACCGCCTATTTAACACGGAGGGGTTGTGTTCGATCTCACAGGCTAGGAGAGGAAGGGGATGAAGGTTGCGGGGAAAGAGGAATGAAGGAAGCTTCTGAGTGCTCGAGAATGGAGCAAACGCTTGTCAAAGTGGTTGCGGGGATAGAGGAGAGGATTGATGAGAGCAGCGGAGGAGGTTGATCCTAAGCTGTCGAGCATGCGGTTACTTGGACGGTTGTGCTTGCAGGTTGATGCCGGGAGGAAGCTGAGCTGAGCTAAGAAAAAGAGAGGGGGGCCGCTAGCAGCGGCAACAACAGACTTTGCCCGTCGTGACTTAAATGCCACTCTTGCGACGGGCTTTCCTTTGATTAATAGTGAGAGTTATAACTTACAATACACCTTCACAAGAAAGTAATAAAGGGGTACAAGAAGTAAGCTGGCGGCTAACGAAAAGTGCCAGAAGAGGCCACACGGACTGAGGAGCGAAGTCGGCAGGCCGCGCGGTTAAGGGAAATGGGAAACCGTACGGACTGGGAACAGAGGCCGGCAGGCCGCGCGACTAAGCAGAGAGAAGGGAGTGCGGACTGAGAAATGGAGTCCGCAGGAAATGGGCTTGTTGAGGGCTGACTTCGTACGTGAGCACCCTCGGAGTGTCTGAACCTGGATCCCCCCTCTCATATGAGAGGTATGGTTGTCTATTTATAGTCCTGAGGAGGTAACGGCTTGCAGTGACATTACCCCCGGTGAGACGGTAACTTGAGCGAGAAGAAAATGGAGTCCGCCAAAGTCCTCAACAGGCCGCGCGGACTGGGGCTTGCTTCTAAAGCCGGTGCTGCTGACGGCGAACTGGGAGACTTAGTGGCGGACTGCGATACGGGTTCGCGGAGTCCGCCACTGCTGAGCTGGGATTGTCCGCCTGCTGCTGGGTTGGCGGATGCTGGAGGCTAAGCGGCGGACTACAAGGAGAATCTGCAGAGTCCGCCGCTGCTGAACTGAGCGAGCTATAGGGGTGTGCGACCTGAAGAGTGTCCGCGGAGTCCGCCGAGTACACACGAGGTTATGCAGACTGGGACTGTCTTATGGAGGATCTGCTGTCTGGCGGGCTAGAAGGAGTCCACCACTACTGACTAAGTCCGCGCCAAGACTGCGGACTGAGGGAGAATTCTGCTACTACTGACTAAGCCAGCGACAGGCCTGCAGACTGAGGAGGAGTTGACCCTGCTGCTGCCGATAAGCTGGTGCTGGCTAAGGAAAGGCGGACTACATTGCGAGTCCGCGGAGTCCGCTGAGTCCGGGCCTGCTGCTAAGCTGAGTCCGCTTATGTTGGAGATGGAGAGCCTGGCTGTTGAAGCTATTGGGGTTCAACGATGAAGGCAGACTGGAAGTTTTGACTGCACTTCGAGTCTGCCTAGCTCGTGATGAACTCGATGTTATTGCTGGTCTTGGCGGGTAGCTGGGGGACTGGAGTCCGCGCTCTGTAGGCGGGCTGGAGGAGTCGGCTACCCATGCTGCTGGTGGCAAGTACTGAGCGACCTGTCGAACTTGACAAGGCAGGCCGCGCGTGTTGGCAAGGTGGAGACGGAGGTAGCTGGCTGGCGTCCTGGGGGCAGGTTGCCACCTGTGCTTGGTGGTTTGGAGCGGTATGGTGTTCTTGAAGAGTGACTTGTAGGAGCGGGCTGAAAGAGAGGCTAGTTCCTACAAAGGACGCGACTTATTTCCGGCCTGGGCGGACAGAGATACGAGTCCGGCTGAGAGACACCTGTGGAGACAATCTTGTGGTTAAGCTTAAAAGGGGGCGACCTACAGAGGCGAACTGCAGGAGAAGTCCGCGGCCCCTGCCGACCAAGGGAAGGCACGCGGCCTGGCCGGACAGACCGCTGAGACCGCCCAAGCCATGCGACCTGAGCGGGCAGAAAATTCTGTCCGCCCACACTAAGGCGTCGCAACCTCCAGGAGGAACCCGGGGCAGGACTCGACGAGCGAGATGGCTGCCTTGGGAAGGATTGCCGATTTCGGGGTTAACATAATCCCCGCACTTTTCTAAGTTTCGAAGAGAACTTCAAAAAAGTTGGAGACCCACGAAAATCGTGATCCACCCCAAAGGAAAGATAAGGGGGCAAGGAGAGGCAGAACCTGATGCCTCTCCTTTGGAGTTTGGTGCTGCCTGTCTATTTCCTGTAAAGGAAAAGTTAGTGTAGGTATAGACAGCACGTCTCGCGTGTACCTGAGTTTGCCTTTGCAAAATGAAGAAGATGCGTCTTTAAATAAGTTCTGCAAAATGAAGGTAAGAGGAAAACATATAAGCGTAATAACTCGCAAGTACCTGATGGAGGCTTGCAAGTACCTGTTATCCTCTGCAAAAGAAAACGTGTGGAGTATGCAAGAAAGAAAAATGAGCTGCAAGTACCTTGAGGCAACTTGCAAATCTTTGCTGGTTTCTGCAAAAATGAAGTTAGAAACAAATTCGGGAGTAAAGAAAGCTGCAAATACCTGAAGGAAACTTGCAGGTATTTGCTGGTCTCTGCAAAAGAAGAGTTAGAAGTAGGCACAGTATATGAAAGTAACTTGCAAGTACCTGTGAAAAAACTTGCAAGTATCGGCTGATCTCTGCAAAATGAGAGTTAGGAACAAACATGACATATGAAAGTAGCTTGCAAGTACCTGTGAAGAAACTTGCAAGGGTCTGCTGATCTCTGCAAGAATAGAGTTCGGAGTAGACAAAATATGAAAATAGCTTGCAAGTACCTGTGAAGAAACTTGCAAGGATCTGCTCCTTTCTACAAAGTGAGAGTTAGAAGCAGGTATGGTATATAAAGAATAAGTTGCAAGTACCTGGATATGACTTGCGAGTGATTGCTAATCACTGCAAAGAAAAGAGTGAGTGGCAGACATAAAATAATGAGCTAAGTTGCAAGTACCTGAGCTGAGTCTTGCAGGTGTTAACTGTTGATGAGATAAGGTTGACATGATCATATAACAGAAGAAGTGCCTGATACACTCTGCTGATAATTAAATGAAGATCAAAGCAAAAAAAAACAGTGATATTCTCGCTATATTAGAGATGTCTTCAACATGAAGTCCAGATCAATAAGTCGAGTGTTTGAATTTGATAAGAGTAGTGAAGAGCTTATAGGTGATCACTTGATAGAGCTTTGAGCAAGCAATGCATATAAGATGAGCATAAGCAAAGTGAATGCTAGAAATCCTTTTGGTAGGTCGGATTAACCTGTTCACCTGTGAAAGAAGGCAGTTGACAAAAAATAGGTTTATACTCGGAGATGACCAAGAAAGACTAGATGCCACCACAGGAGATCACCTATGGGCCTTATGCATCGCTTTCCTGATAAAGGTCATCCCGAGTATAGTCCTACTCAAATCGGGCTGGCCGCGCATCCTCTAGGAGGGCACAAAAGAGAAAAGGGAAATCCTGAGAAGGATCGCTAGATGCACTGATGACATGCTTTGGGTTACTATGTCACTGATCAATGAGACTGGTTGTGCCAAGAGGCCTATATCTTGTCTGTGGATTGATCGGTGGAGTTGAGGACCCCGCGAAAGCATGGATTGGGAGCACTAGAGAACGCTTGGCCATCACAGTTGTGAGATGATCAAAGAGACAAGGCTATGCTTGGTCCCCATTGCTTGCCAAGCAAAGATCACCGTAACTGTGATGTATCCTAACAGAGCACAGCAGAGCTAACACATGGGGCCTCACTAGCACGCACTCTGTGTCAGATTCTGGCTAGGATCCAAAGTCTAGTATTCCACCGCATGAAAGTTAGATAACCCCCACTACACACATATGCAAAATCACCCCGCGATATGTGGTCACTGTGGTCTTACGCCGGAATCCAATCCCAAGGGGGCCTATATCAAGACTTGACGACATCTCTGTGGCTCAATGATCTCTTGGAAAAGAGAGAATAGAGGAGGAAGCAATACAAGAAGGTAACTGTGTCAGTATGGGATCCCTGATACAAGATTTGTTGAAAAGCAAGAATGAACACTTAGAAGTGCTTTGCATAGAAAATGTTTGAAAGAGCAAGAGTAGGAGTAACCGATCATGGTTGCAAAGAAATTGAAGAACTATGAAGTCCTTTGCCAGTTTAGAATAGCCTTCCAATCTAGCCCTCGTCATCAGTGTTGAAGGTTTTGATGGCTTTGCAAACAACGAGGAGAGGGGGCTCTTCGACTAGGCTCACTCCTTTTGAGGAGCAAAGAACGTCTGCAACTTCCTTGCCATTTGAGGTTGCCGGATCAGGGAAATCTTCTTTAGGAAGCAGGTCACGCATCTTACCCTGCCGGAGCATCCTTTGCACAGGCTGGCAGAGTGCTCGACAGTTCTTAGTCAGGTGACCTGGCTCTTTGTGGAACTCACAGTAAGGTTCTGAATCCCTAGACCTTTGATCAGCTGGTCGGTAAGGCTTTTTGTAGCTAGCCCTATCTTTCATGATCTGGCTTACTTCTTGCATGGCCTCATCTAGTTCGGACTCATGCAAGTCATCATCTTGTTGTTGATAGACTGCAACTGTTTGAGAAGATGGAGCTAGTGGTAGCAATGAATCTTGAGCACGATCACGGCTCAGGAAAGGGTATCGATGGCACTGAAACCTTTTTCCCTTCCTCGAATGAGTTGGGAAATCATTGTGGGGAGACCTCAGAGGCTGCTTGTGAAAAGGATCCTTCTCTGATATAAGCTTGGAGACGAAGCCTGGGTTGCTCTTTTCTCCCCGGATGTATGAGTTGGCTAAGGAAATCAACTCTTGGTATGTCCTTGGTGCTCGGACATTGGCTTCAAACTTGAGAGGCCCTTCACGAAGACTGTGGATAAGAGCCACTTGATACATTTCTTGGCTGACAATCTTGATGTCCAAAATTTCTCTTTGGAAACAATCAACGAACTGAGACCAAGTTTCATTGCCACGCTGCTTGATCTCAAAGAGGGCTTCAGGACCACCCTTTCTCTTGGTGGAGGTAGAGAATCTGAGCAAGAACTCCCTTCGCAGATCAGCAAAGGAAGTGATGTAGTGAGGACGAAGACCATAGAACCAGTCCCTCACTTGCCCATCAAAGGTTGTTACAAGGAGCTTGCACTTGTTGCATCTGAAAGGGTTTTGAGAGCAACGGCTGACTCGAAGGCTTGAAGGTGCTTTACTGGATCAGTCTCTCCGGTGTAGATTGGTAACCGGGGTTCTCTGAAATTTGCTGGAGTTGGTTCATGACGAACATTCTCTGCAAATGGCGAAGGCTCTTCCAGTTCTCCTACAACATAAGGATAAAAAGGATCATAAGCTGCAGCTGCAAAAGAAGCCGGAGGATAAAAGGGAAAAGTTGTTGCAGGAGGAGCAAAGGCAGGAGCTGCAGGGTAAGGATGACTTCCCTGAAAGTTAAGAAATCTAGCAAGACTTCCCCGGGCTACTTCCCGGAAGAAGTTTTGGCAAGCAGCAAATTCTTCATCTTGAGGTCGCAAAGGGGCTGCAGGCCCTTGCGAGAAGGTTGTTGTATAAGGAGGATAGACCAGCGGGCAAGCTGGAGGACAAGCTTACTGATGCTCCAATGTTGGTGATGGATTAATCGGATCAGCTGAAGCAACTGGAGCTATTGCGGGTTGAGAGTCTAGTCGTTGTGTAATCATAGCGAGCATTTGGTTGATTGCTTGGAACTGCTGAGCATTCTCACGGAGCGATTGCTCAAAGGCCTCCCAAAGAGGATCATCTCTAGGACTTGGAGAAAAGTTCTCGGCTGGCTGACGATCTGACATGGGTAGCTGTCACTGTTCACCGTCTGTTCAGATCTTAAGGCCGCGTGTTAACTGTTGATGCGCGAAAATGTCACCGCCTAGTTAACACGGATGGGATGTGTTCGATCTTACAGGCTAGGAGACGAAGAGGATGAAGGTTGCGGGGAAAGAGGAATGAAGGAAGCTTCTGAGTGCTCGAGAGTGGAGAAAACGCTTGTCAAAGGGTTTGCGGGGATAAAGGAGAGGTTTGCTGAGAGCAGCGGAGGAGGTTGATCAGGAGCTATCGAGCATGCGGTTACTTGAACGGTTGTGCTTGCAGGTTGATGCCGAGAGGAAGCTGAGCTGAGCTAAGAAAAAGAGAGGGGGCCGCTAGAAGCGGCAACATCAGACTTTGCCTGCCGCGGCTTAAATGCCACTCTTGCGATGGGCTTTCCTTTGATTAGTAGCGAGAGTAACAGCTTTCAATACACCTTAACAAGAAAGCAATAAAGGGGTACAAGAAGGAAGCTGGGGGCTAAGGAAGAAGTGCCAGAAGAGGCCGCGCGGATTGAGGAGTGAAGTCGGCAGGCCACACGGTTAAGGGAACCGGGAAACCACGTGGAGTGAGAACAGAGGCCGGCAGGCTGCGCGACTAAGCAGAGAGAAGGGAGTGCGGACTGAGAAATGGAGTTCGCATGAAATGGGCTTGTTGAGGGCTGACTTCGTACGTGAGCACCCTCGGAGTGTCTGAACCTGGATCCCCACTCTCATATGAGAGGAGGTAACGGCTTGCAGTGACGTTACCCCCGGTGAGACGGTAACTTGAGCGAGAAGAAAACAGAGTCCGCCGAGTCCGTAATAGGCCGCGCAGACTGGGGCTTGCTTCTGAAGCCGGTGCTGCTGATGGCAAACTGGGAGACTTAGTGGACGACTGCGATACGGGTTCGTAGAGTCCGCCACTGCTGAGCTGGGACTGTCCTCCTGCTACTGGGTTGGCGAATGTTGGAGGCTAAGCGGCGGACTGCAAGGAGAATCCGCAGAGTCCGCCGCTGCTGAACTGAGCGAGCTATAAGGGGGTGCGAGCTGAAGAGTGTCCACAGAGTCCGCCGAGTCCGCACGAGGTTATGCGGACTGGGACTGTCTTCTGGAGGATCTACTGCCTGGCGGGCTGGAAGGAGTCTGCCACTACTGACTAAGTCCGCGCCAAGACTGCGGACTGAGGGAGAAGTCTACTACTACTACTGACTGAGCCTGCGACAGGCCTGCGGACTGAGGAGGAGTTAACCATGCTGCTGCCGAGAAGCTGGTGCTAGCTAAGTAAAGGCGGACTGCATTGCGAGTTTGCGGATTCCGCCGAGTCCGCGCCTACTGCTAAGCTGAGTCCGCTTATGTTGGAGATGGAGAGTCTGGCTGTTGAAGCTGTTGGGGTTCAACGATGAAGGCGGACTGGAAGTTTTGACTGCACTTCGAGTCCGCCCAGCTCGCGATGAACTGGACGTTGCTGCTACTCTTGGCGGGTAGCCGGGGAGCTGGAGTCCGTGCTCTGTAGGCGGGCTGGAGGAGTCGGCTGCAAATGCTACTGGTGGCAAGGACTGAGCAATCTGTCGAACTTGACGAGGCAGGCCGCGCGTGTTGGCGAAGTGGAGACGGAGGTAGCCGCTGGCGGCCTGGGGGCAGGTTGCCACTTGTGCTTGGAGGTTTGGAGCGGTCTGGTGTTCTTGAAGAGCGACTTGCAGGAGCGGGCTGAAAGAGCGGCTAGTTCCTGCAAAGGACGCGACTTATTGCCGGCCTGGTCGGACAGAGATATGAGTACGATAGAGATATACCAGCGGAGACAATCTTGCGGTTAAGCTGAAAATGGGGCGACCTGCAGAGGCGGACTGCAGGAGCAGTCCGCGGCCCTGCCGACCAAGGGAAGGAGCGCGACCTGGGCAGACAGACCGCTGAGACCGCCGAAGCCGTGCGGCCTGAGCGTACAGAAAATTCTGTCCGCCCACACTAAGGCATCGCGACCTCCAGGAGGAACTCGGGGCAGGCCGTGACGAGCGAGTTGACTGCCTTGGGAAGGATCGCCAATTTTGGGGTTAACAGAACAGGCACTGCGATCTTCTTCCACTAAGGCGAGATGGATGAAAGTCCATTTGCACCATGGAAAAAGATCCTTCTACACCTTCACCAGATGGACCCTGATCCTCCTGAGTGGAGAACAATCATATGTTCTTCGCCACCTCCACCCGGATGGACCCCAGTCCTCTTGAGGTACGGACAAACAAAGATTCTTCACCACTCGACCCAGATGGACCCCAATCCTCCTGAGGCACGGATGAATAAAGGTTCTTTGTCACATCCTCCTGGATGGACCCTGATCCTCCCGAGTCACTAATGAATAAAGGTTCTTTATAACCTCTACCCGTCGGACCATGACCCTCCTAATGAGCGAAGAACAAAGATTTTTCATCATCTCTACAAGGACGGACCCTGGTCCTCATAAGGTGCAAACGAACAAAGGTTCTTCATCACCTACACCAGTACGGACCTCAGTCCTCTTGAGGTGCGAACGAACAAAGGTTTTTCACCACCTCCACCCGGACAGACCCCGGTGTTGGGTCCATTGCTCACAATATCCTAGATTTGAGGAAGTCAATCTTGTCAATGATATATATATCAGTAGATGACAGTGATGAGACAGATAGCCTATATGGCTAAGTCAGGAAAACTCTTACCAAATATTTGGTTTGAGAAAATTGACTAAGTCCAAATTCATCGAACTAAATTCAGAGTTCGTCGAGCTAAGCAAATCGTTCGTCGAACTAAGCTCAGAGTTTGATAAATTTGGTTAAGTCTAAATTCGTCGAACTGAGCTCAGAGTTCATCGATCTGAGCTCACTGTTTGTTTAACTCAGTTCTGCATTCATCGAACCCAATTCAGACTTCAATAAGGTTGGCTGAGATAGTCAATGCCTATGGTTTAAGATGCAAAAATGTGGCTAAGTCCAAAGGCGTTAAGTGAAGGTCATTCACTCTACGACATAGCCTCTTAAGTGTTGAGTAACACTCACTCAGTCAAAGCTAGTACATTTATAGAATATAGAAATTTGGCTAAGGCAGAAAGTGTTGTGCGAGGCATGGTCACTCAACGCTCTCAATGCCATGGCGTAGAATTTGTTAAAGCAAAAAAGCATTGAGTGAGGCATTCTCACTCAACGTTGTGAACGCTTATGATGCCGAAGCAGTAGAAATGGCTAAGGCAGAAAGTGTTGAGTGAGGCTTGATCACTCAACGTTCTCTACGCCATACATACAGAAGAGGTTGCAGAAATTGTTAAGGCAAAAAGCGTTGAGTGTACATTACTCACTCAACGCTGTCTATGCATAGTGAAGACAGAACTTTATCTAAGGAGTTTGGCATAGAGTGATGCTCACTCACTCAACGCCAAGCGGCAGAATGCTGAGAAAGTAAGTTGGCATTGAGTGAAGCTGAATCACTCAATGCCTAGAAACAGATTTATAATCTAAGAAGTTTGGCATTGAGAGAAGGTAACGCTCTCAACGCCAAGAAATGTAAAAAATTTTCTAAGTGATTTGAAGTTGAGTGAAGCTCATTAACTCAACTCCTATACTACTGAGGCTTGAATTTTGACTAAGTCTTCAGGTGTTAATGTCAACAAGTCAAAAAGTCAACCATATTCAAATTATTATCAACAAAGTCATAATACACGACAAAAGGCATAGTAGGCCTACAATATGACAGATAGGCGTTAAAGCAAGATGCAGATGGATGCTGCAGGTGGGGCCCACAGATCTCTAAGTGTCGTTGGTCAGCGGACTACAAAAGCAGGAGATGATCCAAGACACAAGATAACTTTACGGCATTATCTACAGGAAAAGTTGGCAGTCGACTTCATCTTCTTCACCATTACTGCATGCAAAAGGCTTGAAGCTCTCCTGCAAGAAAAGGTTCAGATAGCTGTGCAATCTCCATCAGCCACATCAGATTCAGAAATTGTTCTGAAGAAAGAAGGACCTTCAGCCTTCAGCTGGTTCTGTTAGCTGCTTGAAGACTCAAGATCAGCAGATCTTTATCCTTCTTCAACAAGTTCAGAAGTCATCTTCTGAGTACCTCTAACAATATTTTTCTCTACTGTGAGGAAAGTTATAGCAGAAATTTCTCTGTTCTACTTATTGACACAGAGAAATTTCTTTGTGCCAAAGTTAATTAAATTATTTCTTATTGTTGGATCCTTTTGGATCTGAGCTGTAGGGCCTTTTGGCCTGAGGTAGGTGACAAGTGTATCACTGAGCTGTAGGTGTCTGGAAGGGAACTAAGGTAGGTACCTGGAAGGGTACTGAGCTGTAGGAGTGCTGCAGCACTCTAAGAGTAGGGCCTTGTGCCTGAAGTTGTAGGGCTGAAAAGCCTGAGCTGTAGGCCTTAGAGATAAGGCTGAGGTAGGTGGTTTGAGGACCACTGAGTTATAGGAGCACTGTAGGGCTCTGAGGTAGGAACCTTTGTGGTTCTGAGGTAGGGTCCTGAAGAGAACCTGGCTGTAAGGCTGAGGGCCTAAGGTGTAAGCTCTGAGGAGCATTTTGGAGGAGTTTGGGCCTTGTCTAACATAAGTTAGAAAGGTGGGAGGGAAAGTGGATGTACCAAATTGGAGAACCACTATAAATATCTTTGTGCTTTGTTGTGTTGTTTGTTCTTCTTTTATATTGCAGGTACTAAGGACAAGCTCTAAGATCACCTTAGGAAGAAAGTAAAGGAAATTTAAACACTTAGTAAGAAAATAATAAAAAGATTTCGGAATTTTCAAAGACCTATTCACCCCCCCCCCTCTAGATGATTAGCTAACCTTCAATTAATAACTTTCAAGTGGAATCAAAGGTGGGTTGCTAAAAAAATATTTAACAATCTGAGTAATCTCCAAAGTTTGTTACAGTTAAGTGATCATCGACTCTGGAGAGAGCCAGAGAGAGCTGAGTTCCATGAAACTTCCAATCTGCAGGAAGGAGTATTTTGGAATATGGAAAGAGAGGGTGAGGCTATTCATGGAAGCCTATAATCCAAGGATTTTTGTAACAGTCAAGGAGGGACATTTCATCCCTATGAAGGTCTCTATTCTGATGCTAATGACCAGACTCCCAAGACATACTCTGAGATGACCAAGGATGAAATCATCCTTGCTGGACTAGACAAGAGAGCATAAAGTATTATTGCCAGTGCTGTTGATGACTCAACCTTTCTAAATCTTATTCACTACAAGACCTCCAAAGAAATATGGGACACACTTGTGGTCTACATGGAGGGGACTGAAGAGGTAAGGGATGATATGAAGTCTCTACTCAACCAAGAGTATGAGGCTTTCAGGAAAAACATGAAGGAGAACATAACTGCTTGTTATGAAAGATTCTTCAGGATCATAAATGAGTTGAAGACCTATGAGAGGGTCTTCAATAATTATGAAATAAATGACAAGTTTCTCAGATCTCTCACTAGAGACTGGGATACCAAAATCTGTGTCATCAGAAATGCGGTTAAGTAATAAGTTGTAAATATACGTATTTTTACGTACATTAATTAAGTCGTTTTAGTTTATTTTTGTCATTTTTAGTTAATTTTCTTCAACAAAATGTTTCTTTTTTGTAAATATTATTGTAACTTATCATTAATTTTTTTTCTAAAATTTTTTCTCGAAAAGTCAAAAAATTCCAAAGTACACGCCCGTTTACTTCTTAGTCACGCCCGTGACCTGAGCATGTTACATGATCCCAATAGAAAGTTGTCGCCAGCTCGACGTTCGTCGAACTAGCCAACACGCCCATGTCCCAATTCGACATGCCCGTGACATGCCTGTGACACGCCAACCACTCGATGCCATCGCCACTCGATGACAGCCAACCACTCAACGCCATCCAACCACTCGACGTCAGCCAACCACTCGACGCCATCGCCACACGACGCCATCGACACTCAACGCAATCGCCATTCAACGCTTCATGTCATGCACATGTCAATATTCGACGCACCCGTGACCAATCCTCCTGTCCTAGACAAGACAGCGCCAGCGACTAAATGACACGACACCTTCCCCAGATAAACCTTTTGGACACGCCCCCCCCCCCCCCCCCCCCCCTACACGCCCGTGGTAGCAGGGTCACACCCGTGACTTCCATGTATACAGTCCCAAAGTCAAACCAGCAATAAATGTTCTGGATCACTTCAGCAACAGTAGCTACACGCCCCCTACACGCCCGTGGCTATGACGTGTAATCTGAAATTTTTTGCTTATAAATAGATCTTCTCTGTAAGATCAAATGTTCTTTTTTTGAACCATTGTGCTTAAGGGTTCTGCTGCTTAGGTGATTTCCAAGCTTTGTAAGGGGATTTTCTCCCCCTCTCTTTTATGTTTAGCTTTGTAATCAACTTTTTCTCTTAATAAAATTTGTAGCTTTTTCCTCCTTATATTGTTCTGGACTTCATCTATGTGCCCCTCCTTAAGCAATCTTATTTATTTATTTTAACCTTGTTTTTGTTCATTTTAATATGAGTGTGTGTGTGTATGAGAATAGATTTATGATTTTATATTTTCGTTATTTTTAATTAGATTTGTTTAGATTTAGGATTTTATAGTTTTTTATTCATTCTTATAAATTCGCAAAAGTGATTTCAAAGTGGATTTTATTTTTCTTAAACTTAGATTTTCTCTTTTAGGTTGTAAAACTTTGTTGTTTTTTTTACTTTATTTCCATTTTTACCCACTTTTACGGAGTTATAAGAATGGATTTCTAATCGTTTTAATTTTCGAGCACTTCAATTTTTGCTTTTAATTTCAAAAAACTTTTGCTCTTTTAATTTTTATTTTCCTTTTTTATGCATTTCTATCGTATTCTAACGGTAGTAATATAGTTGTTTTAATTTTTTCAGTCATTAGTTTTTCTTGATTTCGCTTGTGTGTGTGAGTGTATGAGTTAGATTTTATTGTTTTTATTTATGAAGAGTGTGTGTGTTTTATTTAATGTATAGTGTGTGTGTTTTATTCCTGTAGAGTGTGTGCGTGTGTGCATCTATTTTCTCCTACTCGTTTGAATAGGACTCGCTTTAATTTCCCGCCTACTCGTTTGAGTTGGACTTGTAATTTCCCGCCTACTCGTTTGAGTAGGAATTGTATTTTCAGCTTTAATTTCCCGCCTACTCGTTTGAGTAGGACTTGTCATTTCCACCTACTCGTTTGAGTATGACTTGTCATTTCCTGTCTACTCGTTTGAGTTGGACTTATCATTTTATCGCTTTCATTTCCCGCCTACTCGTTTCAGTAGGACGTGCATTTTACTGCTTTCATTTTACTGCTTTCATTTTCAGCTTTCATTTACTGCTTTCATTTTCTGCTTTCATTTCTCGCCTACTCGTTTGAGTAGGACTTGCACCTTTCAATTATGCAGTTCTTTCCGCAAGCCGTCCCCATTCCGATGAGTGGATAACCGCTCTTAGCCCTCAGTATCGAAGAGCATTGGGATAGATAAAATCTCTTTAAATAATTAAAGGTCCTCTTTTTCTCATTAATTAAATTACTTAATATTTTCCCCGGTTTTACGACGAGTAGAACCACATATCGATGTGTGGGCTCTATTTTCATAGTGTATACGCTAGCTAGCCAAGAGGTCTTGCGCATGGATCGATCACCCCTGGGTAAAGGGAGTTCTGCACTAACCCTCGATAGAGGAGGCGCGGAATTCTACCAGATTGGGTTCCCTACCCAATATCGGGTTTCTTAGCGTAATGCGGGCATTAAGAGGAATCCTTCGTCGGACGAGAGCTCGGTCGAATAGTCTTAATGTTCAGGTGAGCGATAGTCCTAGAGATAGGTGAGCTCATTCTTGTGGAACCTCCACGGCCAAGTCTCCGCCTTAATTAATTTGAAATTTTGGATCTCTATTTATTAAAAGTTATTTTAGTTCAAATTCAATTTGATACGGTTGCGATATTTCTTCATCGGCTCCTTTTCAATGTTTATTTTCTGTTTTTATATATATAAATAATAACCTGACAAGTTATAATTGGTAAAATAATAGTCCCCTCCAGGGAAGAGTAGAAATAATCAACTCATCCCTGAGAACAATACGACCTCGATATTCCTCACCGGAATATCTTGTACTACACGCGATAGGTGAACTTGCCTCCTTTCATTAAAACTCAGTTTCAACTTTTTATAGATAATAAATCTGCGCGCCCCGTCCTTCCAAAATAAAATAAAATCAACCGCTTTTCCAAAAATAAACCCGCGAGGAGCCGTGAGTTTTAATCATCAAGTTTTTGGCATCGTTGTCGGGGACTTGATTAAACCATTAATTTTTTGAAGTTTTAACAATCAAGTTTTTGGCACCGTTGTCGGGGACTTGATTTAACCATTAATTTTTTTATATTTTTAACCATCACTAAGCTTGTTGATACTCCTCCATAAATATTGTTTGGAAAGCTGCTCTACTATGAGATGCAGCTAGCTGCCAGGAAGGAGGAGGAGGTCACCAGCAAATCCCTGGCCAAGGAAAAGTCCTGGGCCTTCAAAGTAGAAAGCACAAGGAAGGACAAGGAGAGGATTCCTTCTCCACCAAGAAGACCACCTGAGTCAGATAGCTCAAACTCAGAGGCATCAGACAGCAGCATGTCTGATAAAAACTTTGCTGCATTCTCCAGGCAACTCCAGAGGCTGATGAAGAAGAAGAATTGGAAGAAGAGGTCTTCCAACTCCACTCATCACAGGAAGAATCAGTCCAAGACTAACAGGTATGGTTCCAAACGTAATAAATATAACTCTTCTAAAGTACTTTGCTACTATTGCAGCAAGCCTGGGCATATGATTGTTGACTGACCAGAGAAGAGGAAGGAGGCTAAGGAGAAGAAGCAACACCAGCATAAAGGAAAGAAAGAGAAGCCCTTCATTGATAAGATGGAAAAGAGCTGGACAGACTCTTCATCATCTGATTCTGAAGAAGAGGAAGCCTACATTGGGCTAGTTGCTGCTGCTGCTAATGATAAAGCTGTTGCAGCAGAAAACGTTAATCCTCCAGTAAGGATAGGAATCATGGCCCCTCTGACACTATTATTTAGTGAATCAAAGGTGAATGAAGATGCCCACAGCTATAGAGGGTTGATGACAATGACAGATGAAGAGGGTAGCCAGGATCAGCCTGGTCAAAGCAAGGTACATTCATTACCTAATTCTTCTTCTCTGTCTGAGTGTGAGACCAGTCCTTGCTTAGAAGACTCTTCACCCAGTGGTGAAGAAGATTCTTGATCTGAAGGAGATGTTAAACAACTGAGTGACAAGTATGGAGAACTTCTTAATGCCTTCAAGAAGGTCAAGAAGTTATCTAAGAAGCAATCTAAAGAGATTTCATCTCTTAAGCTTGTAGTTGCCCAACAAACTACAATAGCTAATCAGCTGGACTAGAAATCTAGGGAAATAAGTCAACTGAAGTCCCTCTTAGACATCCAGATAGCCTCCATCAAGAGAAAGAACTGTCTCATAAGGGAGCTTGAAGATAATCTTGAGAAGGAGAAAATAATAGTGGCTAGCTATTCTAAGCTAAGTACAGTACTACCCGTGATAGATACCTTCTCCTCTAAAAAGGGTAAGAAAGGTTTGGGATTCAAGGGAAGCACAAGAGTTGCTCCTTCCAAAAGGAAGGACAAAGCTCCAGCTCCACCTCAGCCTATTGCTTCCAAGCCTCCCATTTTTTAGAAAAGTTTTGTTACCTTCTAACAGGTATGACTAGAAAAGCTCCTGTAGTCACTGGGCGAAGGGTTGTTCATCTGGGGTGAACAAAGATGTTCACTGCCATGGTGAAAGATTTAGCCGGGTGAGTGCCTTTGTGACTACCCATGAGAAATTTTAGATGGCCCAACCAGGACCATTTGCATTTGGTGATTCAGCACCGACACTCAAGAATGTTGCTGTAGACAAGGCTCTGAATCTGACAACTAAGGGTCAGACTAAGGTCAAGTCTTATAGTCAGGCTGACTTGGGCATTTCTGATGCCATCAAAAGCATGCTCTCTGAAAGAAGCTTGCTGCTGGTATCACTCAAAGAAGACCAAACAATCTAGCTAGAAGACTTACCTTTAGTTAAATTCTAGGTGAAATAAATTAGAAAAGGGCTGCAACACATCTTCCTCCTATTAGGATTACTGCTAACCAAGCTGCTTGGCCTACGTAGAAGAGAAGATATAACATTCATGACTGTTGGTGATGTGGTAAGATTGAGCATTTTGCCTTTGACTGCTGGCACAATCCCAATGTGGCCAGTGCAAGGGTCAGTCCATCAGTCAGAAATTCTACTGGTAGACATGTTTAGTTTGATACTAATGTGCACCTAGGACCCAATAGATATTGGGGTCCTAAGGTAAAGTAAATTGTGAATTGCAGGTTAGTCCAAGTTGTCATACCCCTATATGGTACTCAGACAGTGGTTGTTCCAGACACATGACTGGAACAAGGATCAAATTAAAGGAATTTACTCCAGTAAAAGATGGAACCAAAGTCATCTTTGGTGGTTCAGATAGAGGTGTAACCAAGGGATATGGTAAGATCACCAATGGCATAGTCACCATCACCAAGGTGGCTTATATTGAAGGGTTGCAACACAACCTTATAAGCATAAGCCAGCTCTCTGATCTTGGCTATGTTATTGTCTTCCATAAGGATGAGTGTCTAATTAGGAGGTCAAGTAACCAAGAGGTCATCTTGACAGACACTAGGAGTGGGAACGTTTATTGCTTAAACTTTTTATGTCTAGTGGCAAATGAGAAAGTCTCCTACTGTGTCCATTGACACAAGAGGATAGCACATTTGAATTATAAGACTATTGGTGAGCTCTTTAGTCAAGAGCTAGTTAGGAATGGTCCCAATATGAAGTGCTGCAAAGAGGGCATTTGCTCAGCTTGCTAAAATGGCAAGCAGACAAAAGCCTCCTTCAAGAATATTGCGGCCAAAGATTCTGTGAGGTGCCTATACCTCCTGTATATGGACTTGTTTGGTCTTATGTCAGTTCATAGTCTTGGTAGGAAGGTCTACACCCTTGTGGTCATTGATGACTATTCCAAGTTTGCTTGGGTATTCTTCCTAAAGATAAATAATGAAACCCTTGATATCTTCGCTAAGTTTGTCAAGAAAATTCAGAATGAGTTAAACAACACTGTCGACAAAATCAGAAGTGACCATGAGACTGAATTCCAGTCTGATGGCATGACAAGATTCTATGAAGAACATGGGATTGTTCAAGAATTCTCTTCACCTAGAACACTCCAGCAAAATGGGATTGTTGAAAGGAAAAATAGGACTCTCATAGAGGCTGGTAGAACACTGTTGAGTGATACATCTCTCACAGAATATTTTTGGGCTAAGGCAGTAAATATTGCATGTCATGTCCTCAATAGGGCCTCTATCACCAAAAACTACAAGAAGACTCCCTATGAGATCTTGAAAGGCAGAAAACCAAATCCGAGTTATCTCAAAATCTTTGGTAGTAAGTGTTATGTACTTCATAATGGAAAGTCCTATATGACTAAGTTTGCTGCCAAATCCTTTGATGGAATTTTTGTTGAGTACATCAATCATAGCAAAGCATATAGGATCTACAACTTAAAAAGCCAAGTTGTAGAAGAATCAGTTTATGTAGTCTTTAATGAGTCTACTGTGATTAACGAGGAGCTACCATGCTCCTCTTATAGTACTATAGGTACAGAACAAATGATGGACAAACTGACCATCAAGGAAGTATCACCTGTTATATAGGATGAAGTGGATACTCCAAAAGATCTACCAGGTATACTAGGAGTGGATGAAGATCAACAAGAGGCTGCACTTGAAGCTGAACCTGTTGCTGAAAGAAGATTGTTACCTGCAGTAAAACACATAAGAGATCATCCAGCTCACCAGATAATTGGTGAGGCAAGCCAAGGAGTAACAACAAGGAGCAGAAGTCAGAATACTGTCATGTATTCAAGCTTTCTATCCCAAGTAGAACCCATGAAGTTTGAAGAAGCCAACATAGACCAGCATTGGATTGGAGCTATATAGGAGGAATTGAACCAGTTCAAGAGGTGCAAGGTCTGGAAGCTGGTTCCCAGACCACAAGGACATAATGTCATTGGATTCAAGTGGATCTACATAAACAAGCTTGATGAAAATGGCATTATAATCAAGAACAAAGCTAGACTAGTGGCTAAGGGGTACATGCAAGAAGAAGGCATTGACTTTGATAAAAACTTTGCCCCTGTAGCAAGATTGGAGGCCATCAGACTGTTCCTTTCATGTGTTGCACACAAGGGATTCAAGGTATACCAGATGGATATGAAGCCAGCCTTCCTGAATGGTGACTTAAAAGAGGAAGTTTATGTTCAGTACCCTCTAGGTTTTGTATTTCCTAACTCACCTGATATATTTATAGACTTAGGAAAGCTCTATATGGGCTGAAGCAAGCCCCTAGAGCATGGTATGAGACTTTGGCTAGATTCCTCATTGAGAACAAAATCTCAAGGGGGAAGATAGAGAAGACCTATTCCTAAGGGAATCTAAGGTAAGATCATCCTAGTTTAGATCTATGTAGATGACATCATCTTTGGATCTACTGATGATAAGCTCTGCAAAAAGTTTGCTAAACTTATGCAGGGAAGTTTGAGATGAGCAGCATGGGTAAACTTAAGTTTTTCTTGGGCCTCCAAGTAAGAAAGACTGATGATGGTTTGTCCATATCTTAATCTAAGTTCACTAGGGAGTTGATAAAGAAATTTGGCATGGAGAACTCCTCCACCATGAGAACTCCCATGGGTTCAAGTATGTTTGTAGGCAAAGATGAGGCAGGGAAAACTGTTGATGAAACTTTGTATAGAGGGATAATTGGCTCCCTTCTATATCTGACTGCAAGTAGACCAGACATCATGTATTTTACATGTGTTTGTGCTAGGTATCAGGCTTGCCCTCTATAATCTCACTACTCTACAGTTAAGAGAATCTTGAGGTATCTCAAGGGCACTCCAAATCTTAGCCTATAGTACCCTAGGAATGGGGAGTTTGAACTAACAGGCTATTCAGATGTAGATTTGCAGGCTGCAAAGAAGACGGGAAGAGCACATTTGGCACCTGTCAATTTTTGGGAGGGAGACTGGTATCATGGAGCTGCAAGAAACAAACCAGTGTTGCAATATCAACTACAGAGTCAGAGTACGTCTCAGCAGGTAGTTGCAGTGCTCAGTAGCAGTGGATCCAACACCAACTTCAAGAGTACAACCTCCAGATAAGTAGAACTCCTATATTTTGTGATTCTACTAGTGCAATCTCAATTGCTAGGAATCCTGTCTCCCGTAGCAGGACTAAGCACTTAGAGATTAGATATCATTTTATTAGGGAGCATGTGGAATGTGAAGAAATCACCCTTGAGTTTGTTCCAATAGACAAGCAAGTGGCTGACATATTCACTAAGCTACTACATGAAGCTAAGTTTAACACCTTCAAATTTGAGTTGGGTATGTTAAACTTAGTATAGCTTCAATTGCTCCTCATACTGGTTGCAAGCTATTTGGTATTTTGCAAATGGAATTGGTCTATTAAAAATTCAAGATTCTCCAATTGAGGGGGAACATGTCCAGCATAATTCCAACAACTCACTACTGTCTGATTGAGGGGGAGCAGTTTACAAGATGATCAGATGATCAGATGAATCATACCAGCTATTTGCTGAAGTCAAAAAGGGGGAGGAAAAGATGTTCAGATGATCAGATAAATATCTAGCATGGTAGCAACAATTCAAGGAAGCAGGTGCAGTGATTATTGGGTCATTGCCCACAATGTCCTAGATTTGAGGAAGTCAATCTTATCAATGATATACATATATCGGTAGATGACAGTGATGGGACAGATAGCTTATGTGGCTAAGTCAGGAAAATCTTACCTAAGATTTTGTTTGAGAAAATTGACTAAGTCCAAATTCATCGAACTAAGTTCAGAGTTCGTCGATCTGAGCAAATCATTTGTCGAACTAAGCTCAAAGTTTGAGAAATTTGGCCAAGTATAAATTCATCGAACTATGCTCAGAGTTCATCGAGCTGAGTCACTATTTGGGTACTCAGTTCTGCATCATCCAACTCAGTTAAGAGTTGAGTAGGCTGGTGAAGACAGTCATAATGTATTTGGTTTAAG